>SNQJ01S0024929.1:59968-72223 GCA_010110895.2 Picea sitchensis
CATTCTAATTAAGGACAATACATATACATTACATCAATCATCAATCAATAAATCCTTTGACATCAATCAATGACATCATTCAATCAAACCATTGGCATCAATGACAACATGATCCAACAGTAAGACGAGGTCCCTCTCCAAGAAGAAGGACACTATAATGGATCTGTAACCAAATTGTTTCAACCGACCATTATGGAACTTTGTCAGTTTCTTTTTTATGCTCTTCAAGACAACCTCACACCAGTTGAAGACCCTGGGATCCATGCACTCTATGGCATACTGAAAGTGGCTTTGCAAAGCCATGTGGGGAGTCGCACTCCTTGCCATCTAGGTAATGGTATAAAGGATGGTTCACAATGGTAGATATCGAACATCTATAATGGAAAACTTTCCACTATGTTTTTTCGTACCTGGCATGCAATGGTGTGAAACATAGTAATCCATGGGTTCTCCCCCACCCCTGCTTCCTGTGAGTGATACCCAAGAGCCTCGACGAGATAACCCCATCAAAAATTAAATATCATCTATATCCAAGGTGAGTGTATGCACACCCACATGAAAGGCTTGTTCGTTTACATCCCACATGTGGACCAGATACTCTAGAAATCTCAGTTGGGCTCTCATGCCCTAGATTTTGAACAACTTGAGTAAACCACACTCACGGAGTGCCATAACTGTGCTCGGGTCATTCCTGACAAAAAAAAATTCTTCCTCATCTTCTCGTTCTCTCCACTCGAGCATTTTGACTGAGGAAAACCTACCAAGTAACATCAAAAGAGGATTAGAATCACAAAAAATCATATCTTGGAAGTTTTCCTAACTGATTTCATCTTTTAAAAATTGAATCTCCTAACATTAGCATAAGATTTCATTTGAATTAAATAGAATAATGTTTTCTTATTGTTGATGATTAATGCATAAATTGAGAGATCACATGGATTTCCAGGATAGTTGACATTTCTTCTATGATGGCTAAGCTCTTGTTAGATTGCTTGATTCATACCTTTCATTTCTCCATAGAAGTTAATATTGAAATTATTCATCTTGAGCTATCACTAATTGTTAGATGTCATCGTGATGTCATAAGACACTGAAGACATAATCATCATCATTATATTTGAAGTTTCTTGTTATTGTAGATTAAGAGTAATTGTTGATTAATCTTTGAATATTGTTATGATGTTTTTAATTCAATAGGTTAAGATTTATCTTTGTAGATTAGAAGTAATTATGAGTTTTATCTTAAGAATAGAGTTCACTTGCTTAATAGTTTGATTAGTTACCCGTTAAGTAGTTTTGATTAGTTTACTTGCTCCATAAGTTTTAATAAGGTAGTTTCTTGTTTGTTTGCTTGTTTACTTGTTGTTGCTCATTAATTTGAAATAGATTGATTAGACTAGTTTATTGTTGCTATTGTTCATTAAGTTGAATAGATTAGATAGATGGCTTGATTTTGCTCATTATATTGATTAAGTTAACTTGTTCATTTTAGGGTTTTCATTTTCTTCTTTAGGACAATCCATCTATCCATTGTTCAAAAGTTACTTAGGGTAAATAGTTTAAGTTCCTTGATAGGGTTTGCTAATTGATAGTCTTTGCTTAAGTAGATTAGCTCTCAGATAGACCATTTCCTTAGTTAGACTATACTACATCTATCTTTTCTTCCTTGGCACATATAGTGCTACAAATCTAAGTTTACTTACCCCGGGTTGAAAATTTAATTAAGGGTTTTTAGTGCATATAGAACACCCATCATTTTTGGTGTCGTTGTCAGGGACTTGTCTCAAGGTAGGAAATAGATAATTTCTAAACCTTAGCATTCGTTTGGTGGTGGGGGGACTTTAACATGAGAGGTAAGAAGCTGCACATCTGTTATAGCAGGTTCCCACAAACCTAATGCTAGTTTTTCTTTTTGCTTGCTTTCATGAACAAACCTAGGGACCCAAAAGGTAGATACATTAAATCCAAATCAGATATTTCAACCAAGGTTCCTTCCTATATTATCAGGGGAAGGAACATTCCACTCATAATCTCCACAGACCGATACCGGAAAACAGGAGCTAGCTCAACCCAAAGAGCTAAAGCAGTCTCTGAAGAGACTAAGACAGGGAGCACTATAGAGCATAAAATTGAAGAATCAGTAATAGTGGGATAGGAGGCAAGACCACTCGAGAGTTTCGCAGAACCATACAATACAACCTTTGTTTTCTTACCACCATAAATATATCCTAACTTTGAATACATCATAGACCCTAAACATGTGAATACTTTGTTTGGTAGTTCAACCAATATAATTGTCTCTCAAATTGATACAAAAACTTTAGCACCGATAACCTCAACCGGCTCGAGTAGAGTCCCAAACATCCAAGCATTTAGAAGACCTTCCCATCAAAGGGATACCTTTCCTAGACAAAAACCTTGGGATACCTTTTTTTCTTCAAGGATAAAACCACCTAAGTACTCTCTTTTTGGAAACCAAACCAATATGGATGATTAGAAGGATCACAACAATGTAAGACATGAGGAGGGAGAAGAAGCTAGAAACCAAACCATAACTACCTTTGGGTTTCCAATTTTGGACACCACACCAAATGTCAATATGAAAAATATTCCCCTCTCAGCATTGCCCACCTTTTATGGTAAAAGTAGTGAAGATATGGATATCTTCCTATTTAATTTCAACATCTTTTGTAGGAGCTACAACTACTTACAAGATGCCCAGAAACTAAAACTCTTTCCTGCCACCCTCAAGGACTCTGCACTAAGATGGTTCATGAGGTTGGGAGAGTCCATTATTAGGTCTTGGGAAGCCATGAAAGATATATTTCTTAAAAAGTACCAAGACTACTGCAACATGAAGGAGTCTTGTAATGATATTTTCAAAGTCCAACAGTTAGAAGATGAGAATCTCGAGGATTATATGGAACAGTTTGCTTATATCTCCAAGAAATCAAAATACGAGGACCTTCCAGATGATTCAGTTAGGGCTCTTTTCCTTAAGGGAATTTCAGAGGAATACCTAGAGATACTTAACCTGATGGCATCAGGTGACATCTCCCATAAACCATTTGTCGAAATATGTGAAATGTGTAAAAATTACTCGAGGAGCAGAGCTAAAACATGGAAGAATGTTCGGGATCCTTACAGTAGAAAATTAAAACCAGTTAGTTCAGGTGGTATCACGAGAGTAGAGATAGGGAACCTTTTAGATAATTTCAAAATAGATATTTTAAGCACAAAAGGTTCCCAATTGGACACCCTAAAGATTAAAAAGAAACAGGAGGAGGAAAATGCAGCAATGAGCATATATTGCCCAAGATGCAGGAGGAAGCATTCCTCAAGGGAATGCCCATTGGATAACATTTCAATTTGTGGATTCTGCATAGAGGACCACTCAACTGAAAAATTTCCATCATTGCCCTGTTTATTAGCCATATATAGAAGTGGGGATCTTGGGGATTCCTCTTATTCACCTAGGAGGCCATGGAAGCCTAGGAATCAGCCTACATACCCAGATCTACAACCTTAAGTTCCACACTATTATCAACAATCACAACAATGGAACTCACCACATTGGAAAAATTGGTGTACACAGTACCAACATCCTTAGATTCAAGGATGGAGAGGACATAACCAAGGGAACCCTCAAGCTCCACCTCTCCCTATGCCCAACCATCCTTATCCTTAGTTTCCACCGACCATTCCGCAGCTTCTGCCAGGTTTTGTTCCACCACCTTTACCTCCTATTCCACAACAACAACCACAACAATATTAGAATGCAAGCTCCCCAAGGCCAACATTATTACTGACACAACCAGTTTCCAATCCCAATAATAATCCCACTCAACCTCTTCATAATGTTGAGATGCAGGCCTTCTCGACATATGTTATTTCTCCTGTTCCATTGCAGGAGATTCCACTAAGGTTGGGAAAATTTCTGGACAGGCAGAGACCTTCAGTAGTCATCCATGAAGAATAAGAAGAAGAAATCCCCAAACAACCCATGTATGACACTAGGTGGGAAGATGTTATTATTCATAAGGACCTAGAATCCAAGCTTCCCCAAAATGAACCTTCACAAATTACGAAGGCCCCTCCTTATCTAGAAATATTAGTAATCGAGAAACCTACCACCCAACGGGAATTTGACATCTTGAATGAATTGAATAATATTTGTGTCAAGATTCCCTTGCTACAAGCCATTAAGGATATTCCAATCTATAGTAAGGTGGTCAAATATTTTTTTATTAAGAATCTAGGGAGGAAGCAAAAGGATCCTCCAACAATACATTTGATAGGAGAACTTTTTGAGTATATATCAGAGAAGCCTAAGGTAGAAAAATATGGGAACCCAAGAAACCTCGTAGTGACCATAACCATTAATGAGGTTTCCATTGGAAACACTCTCATAGACCTAGGGGCATCCATCAATGTTATGACCGTTACTACCTTGGAGGAATTACAGTTAAAACCTCTTCTTAGACCTACCCCAACCATTTTGGAATTAGCATATAAGACTAGGGTTATACCTGAAGGAATTTTGGATGATATCATAGTTACTTTAGCCTCATGGGAGTACCCAGTATACTTCCTTGTCATCCACTCAAAGGATCCTACTAAATGCCATCCCATTATTTTGGGAAGACCTTGGTTAGCCACAACCAATGCATTTATTGGCTGTAGAGAGGGAGAAATGACCATTTCAAATGGAATTTCTATCCAGAAGCTCACCATATACCCTCCAGCCCAACCTATCATGGAGAATCTATGGTGGCTTGAATTTCCATATGAGAATGAGGACTGGGAAGAACCCGTGTTTCCAAGTGATCATTCCTAGGCACTTCAGGAGCATGCAATGAAAAATGTGCTAAACCAGTTTATTTATGCTATCACATGTGTTGATTTTCCATAATATTTTCCCCAATATGAGTACATGTTTGGGGAAGAATTTCAGGAACAATTGGACCCATCCATTTTGTCTTCAACATATTTTATCTTTGAGATAGACGAGTCTACCACATCTTATACCATGCCCTACGAGATTAGTCCAGGAAAATTTCTACATATAAACTCTGGGCTAGATGTAGACCAACAAAAACAGTTAGTAAGTATCCTTAAAGAACAATCAGGGGCATTCGCCTAGGAATACAATGACATGAAGGGTATACACCCTGACACATGTATCCATCACATATATACCCAGGGGGAAGTAACACCTGTTAGGCAACCCCATAGAAGGATGAACCCAGCACTCAAAGATATAGTAAAAGAGGATATCCAAAAGTTATTAAATGTTGGATTTATTTATCCCATCTCCGATAGTAAGTGGGTATCCCCACTTGTAGTGGTCCAAAGAAAGTGACTGAGAAATGGATAATTTGTGTTGATTTCCGGGAACTCAAAAAATCCACTCTGAAGGATTGCTTTCCTCTTCCTTTCATCGACCAAGTTTTCGATACCCTATCTGGAAATAAATATTTCTCCTTTTTAGATGGATATGGCGGGTATAATAAAATTCTCATAGCACCCGAGGATCAAGACAAGACTACCTTTACTTATCCTTGGGGAACCTATGCCTATAGGGTCTTACCATTTGGATTCTATGATGCTCCTGACACATTTCAATGAGAAGTACTATGGATATTTTTTGATCTTATTCATGATTGTGTGGAGGTATACATGGATGAATTCACATTATATGGAAATACTTAAAAGGAAGCCTTAGATAATTTAGAAAAAGTCATTATTAGATGCCAAGAAATGAACCTATCTTTAAGTCATGAAAAATGTAAAATGTTGTTGACTGAGGGAGTGGTTCTAAGACATCATGTTTCATCTAAAGGGATCAAAGTTGACCCTGCAAATATTGAGTTCATCGTCAGAATTCCACCCCTCAAAACTCAGAAAGAGGTGAGAATATTTCTTGGACATGATAGATACTACCGACGGTTTATTGAAAATTTTACAAAGATTGTTGCACCCATGTTTGGATTGTTAATAAAGGATGTTGATTTTCTTTGGACTGAGTAGTGTCAAACTTCCTTTGAAACACTGAAAGCTAAGTTGTTTGTGGCACCAGTTCTTAGGGGGGCAAATTGGGCTCTCCCATTTCACATATCCACTGATGCCTCTGACACAGCAATAGGAGAAGTATTAGGGCAGAAAGAGGACCAGAAGTCCTACACCATTTATTTTGTGAACAAGAACTTGTCCCCTACCAAGTTAAACTACACAGTTGTCGAGAAGGAATTATTGGCAGTAGTTCATGCTATCAATAAGTTTTGTCACTACATCACAGGTTACGAAGTATTTTTACATACAAACCATTATGCCATTAGATTTCTCATGAATAAAGCCATAACTAATGGTTGAGTGACTAGGTGGCTCCTGCTATTGCAAGAGTTTAACATCATCATTCTTGACCGACCTGGAAAGGAGAATTTGGTAGCTGATTTTCTTTCACAAATAAAAAATGAGGATGATGATATTCCCGTAGATGATAGTTTCCCAAGCGAGCACCTTTTTTCCCTCTCTGTAAACACCCCATCGTTTGCAGATATGGAAAACTATTTGGCTACTAGGAAGTTACTGTCTCATTTCTCACCTCATGAAAAACGTAGAATTATTTCGCAAAGTGCCAATTAATCTTGGGTTGGCCATGAAATTTTTTGTACAGGTCCTGATTTGATTATTTGTAGATGTGTCTGAGAAGACGAGATACTAGAATTACTACGAAGTTTTCATAATGGACCATGTGGTGGCCATTTTTCTGACAAACATACAACATATAAGGTGTTACATTCAGGTTACTATTGGCTTAGCATTTTCAAGGATGTTGCCAAGTATGTGAGGAGTTGTGATAGTTGTCAAAGGATAGGAAGACCTACGTCAGCTGACGAAATTCCCTTCCCTACCCAAGTTATGATAGAACCTTCCAAAAAATGGGCCCTTGACTTTGTAGGACCAATTTCACCCATGTCTCATGAGAAAAACTATGTTTTGGTTTGTACAGATTATGTCACCAAGTGGGTAGAGGCAAAAGCCCTATTTAGGGCTACATAAAAATCCATTTTCGAATTCATTTATGAAGACTTATTTACCCTCTTTGGTGTTCCTCATGAAATTTTTACAAACCAAGGAACTCAATTCACTTCCAAGCCGATGAGAGAACTAATGGAGAAATATGGGATTAATCACTGCACGTATTCTCCATACCACCCACAAGCTAATGGTCAGGTAGAGTCTACAAACACATTTCTGGAAGCTATCTTAACCAATACTATTCAATTACATCATTGGGATTGGGCTGATAGGATTCCAGAGGCTTTGTGGGCATATCGGACCACCTGGAGAAACACCATTGGGAATACCCCTTATGATCTAGTGTATGGGAAACAAGTACTTCTACCAATAGAATTTCAAGTAAGGAACTTCTGCATTGCCGCAAAATTGGGATTAAACTTAGATGAGGCTTAGAAACAATGAGCCCTACAATTAAATGAGTTGGATGAGATCAGGCAAGATGCTATCCAACGAACAATATTAGTCCAAAACCAAAGGAGAAAGTGGCATGAAAATTTTATTAAGAAGAAACACTTCCAACCTGGTGATTGGGATTTGTTTTTTTACTCCCGATTTAAAACCTTTAAAGGAAAAATTACCACTCAGTGGTTGGGTCCTTATGATTTAGTCACTGTGTATGACAATGGAACTAAGAAAATCAAAATAATTGACGACGGACAAGTCTCCTTTGTAGTAAAAGGACACCGACTCAAAATTTATCACATGCCCATTTCCAAAGAATATTTTCTACAAGTCATGTCAACTGACAAGGAATTGGCCTTAGTATATGGGGAAGTCCCCCCTTGTTCTTGAATAATTTTATGAATTTTCAACTGTACGTATGTAAAAAAATTTGAATTTTGTTGATAGACAATTCTAGATATTTTTATAGGTATTTATTTCACCAGGAGTAGACAGTTTCAAGGAAATATAAAAGAAGGATTTTTCTTTAAAATATTACTATACTTGAACCTTGTTGTCTACTAAACATAAAATGAATAATGACTTGCTGTAATTAGCCATATTTTTTCAAATATTTTCATCTTCTTTTTAGCAGCTGCTCTTAAACCTTCACCACTATATAAGGAAGTGATACCGTAATAGTCAATCTTAGAGGTCACTCGTACAATTTTCCCAAGAACCTCGAGTAAGTGAGTAAAGTATATTTATTAAAGAGTAACAAGGAGTTCTGATTAGCGGTTAGTCATGGAAACATCACAATAAATTAAAAAAGAAGAAAGTGAGTTGAGCTTAAAGATACCTTTTTGTTCTTTCCCAATGGTACCATCCACTACACACTAAAAATGCTTGATTATATCATATCTTTAGATAATCCACGTCCTCTTAAGTACCCCTTACATCAGGAAAATCACTAAGGAATATATAACATAAAGTTATCCTCTAACATAAATACCATCCCATTTGAAAAAACAAAAAAAAGTTGTTTTCAAAGTTGTCCCCCCATCTTCTTGCACAAAGCAATCTTATACTAAAATCTTAAAATATGGAGGGCCATTCTCTGAGGGTCGAGGCTAACCCACTGGGATACTGAACAGGTCTGTTGGTAGCAAGGATGATTTTAGGAGCTAAATTTAGCTCATGGGCTAATTTTCCATGGTTTTTCCCAAAAAATGATTCACTATTCTAAAAACGATTCGCCCAAATTCTATAGGATAAAATCATTTTACCTTAAAAATCGCCAAAAATTTATACAAATTATATAAAATCCTTAGAAATTTGAATATTTTTACAAAAATATCGCCAAACATTTATATTTTTCATATGAAGGATTAGTAAGATTNCCCAAATTCTATAGGATAAAATCATTTTACCTTAAAAATCGCCAAAAATTTATACAAATTATATAAAATCCTTAGAAATTTGAATATTTTTACAAAAATATCGCCAAACATTTATATTTTTCATATGAAGGATTAGTAAGATTTGCCAAGGTTTCTACATTTTAAAATAAATTTCCATCCTTAAAATCATCCATGGATGGCAGCAGGTACCGACCTGTGGTATGACTAGGTAAACCCGTCGGAGTACTGAACAGGCTTGCTGGCAGCGGGGCATTCTACCTAGCGAGGATGGTAATCTGAAAAAAAAAATAATAAGAAATTCCTAAATATTAAACTTGTCCTAATGTGCAGCATTACTTGTAGACAAAGCTGACAGGAAGTATGTATGGTTAAGATAAGTTTAATGAACTCCATAAATTTTCCATTGGGAACTAACTTTGAGACTATATCAAAACTCTCTTGCCTACCTCTTCTTAACTATATGTAGGATGTTCTATCCTATAGGTGGGGCCATATTCTAATCGTCTCGTTAGACGGATATGTGAAATTTATCTCTACACTTAACAAGCTGTAAAGCTTCGGCTATTGGGAGAATTGACTGGTTTCCTATATTTTTTATTGTGAGGTGTCACAATACTTAGGTGTGGGGGAGGGGTTTCATGAGTTGACAAATGATAATATTTCCTAGAAGAAGTAAAATCTTTGTCAAAATTTCTATGTATTGTTTTCATGATACAGGCTATTACAACAACAGTTATTTCATTTTTGAAATGCTAAATATTCCCTATGTTATAAACTGTTGTACATTTCCTTGACATACCACTTACCTGTTTTTTTCGTTACAGACTATTAATCACATATTTGGATTGCATGCCCTATAATATGCAAGAAAGAGGAACGGATTGTGTGAGCATGATGGAAAAAATGGAAAACTCTTGTCCTGCCTATGCTCCTATTCATTGTGACTATCAAAATAGTTTTAAGACTGAAGGTTGTGGATAAAACATCCATTACAGGATGAATAAATTTCATTTTGCACAAGGGTACCATAGGGAGTGTCATATGGAGTGTCATATGAGGTGCCATTTAAAAGACCATATGAGGTGCCAGATGACGTGCCATATGAAGGATCAGACGAGGTGTATACACACAGTAAATGTCCATGATTTCATGTAACCGGGAATCAATTGAATTTATTTGAGTTAGTTAATGGCAATTGAGATTAAATGATATAATTATTAAACATTTTTATGATCAAATGTCCAAGTCGAAGACTTGAACGTTGATCTTGTTGCATCCCTTTTTTAACCTAAATGAGCAAAATAAAGATTCTTACAAGCCCAGTTGGGTTAGCTAGGAAAGACAACAGTGAATGCAAGAGTTAGAAACATCAAGCATAAGAAATAAACAAAAGACTAAGCTAAGAACAATAAAATAAACTAAACTAGAGTGCATAAGGACATTAGAACAAGAAATAAACAACAATCATGCCACCAATGGAAAGGATTGTATTAGTTGAAAGACACCAAAGAGAAAGGGAGACTTATGGGTCCCCTCTTCCTCCAAGGGAGGGCTCTTGAACCCCCAAATATTGAGCTCTTCTTACAACTAGAAAATTTGAAGGAAATGGTGAAGAAATACAAAGCTCATTCACTCAAGAGGTGATGTGAATAGATCAAATGAAATGATGCTTGTATGCTCTTGACAAGGAAAGAGGATCGTCCAAGAGAATATAGGCAACATAACAATACAAATGAATTCCTTGGAAATGTAGTGCACCTATGGCCTCCTTTTATAGCATATCTTTGAGGCATTATTTAACCAATCTTTAGTGTGAACAAGGGGCCCTTTAGGGCACCCTTAGGTCTTTGACCAAACCCTCAGTTGGATTCAACCAATATTTGGGTGTCAAAATGACTTGGAGATGAACCAAAAGTGTGTGGAAGGTCGACCACAATCATAAATGCACCATTTTGAGGGGTGCACAGTTTTTTGTGTACACAGTCGCACATCATGCACATGTGCGCTTTTCTTGCATTTCTAGATGGCGAATGTGTGCGCACTTCCTGTGTAGTCTTAGAGCATGATGATTTTATAACTGGTTGTATAGTTTTGAGCCTTTTGAAAGTGAATTTTTGGTCCATGGATGAACTAATAGGTGTATGGAGATGCTGGATTCCTGTAACCATTTGCGGACGAAATTTCAGTTATAACAGATGCCCCCTAATGTATGAGGTTGGGGGCATATGTATAGCCTAAATACATCAATGTTTCTTCTATTGAGAGTACCATTGTAAGAAAGAGCGATGAGGATATTGTCAAGAGTGACCCATTGGAGGGAGAGGGGAGCCTGTAGGACCCAAACCTTTTGCAAGGTGTAAAAAAAAAACTATGTACAAACGAGGCGGGCATGCCCCATGCTCGTGTCATGTAACTCAAAAATGTGTTATACAGTGACTGAAGTTGTGTGTTGGTGGAGATGACTGCAGCGCCCTCGGGGTTGTGTTGACAATAGAAGAGGACAATTATGATGGTGAACAAACTCTGAAAAGAGGCAATGAAACCTATAAGAAGTGTCGATGATTCGCAGGCATTGATGGCCTAACAATGTTCAGAGGTATTCGGAGAATATAAAAACAACTTCAATAGTCACAAAGTAAGACCCACCACAAGATGATAAAGTGTTGAATTTGAATGTCGTGGGGGTCAATGACAGCCGAGAGAAATGATGGTTCTCTCTACGTCCTGAAGGGCATGTCGCGCAAGAAAAATGGAGAGAGGTGAGTGGCACCCTTGGAGCACCTAGTGCCTCCTGAAGGGCACGTCGCGCAAGGGAAATAGAATAAGGAGAGTGGCACCCTTGGAGCACCTAGTGCCTCCTGAAGGGCACGTCGCATTGATGATGATAGAGGAATGAACCTAGATGGCCTTAGGACAAATACCATGTTAAGAAATTTTTAAAACAAATTCCCTAATCAAATGTCGTGTAGTATGAAAATTTAAGGTCTAAGTCTAAACTATGTTAGTGGTAAAATTTTATCTATCTATACAAAATAATAATAATAATAATAATAATAATAATAATAATAATAAAAACAACATATATAATAATTATACTCTTCGTTAAATCATGTAACATGAAGGGAGTAAGAAATTAAATTGATTCATAACAAAAAAAAAATATATGTTGGATTAAAATTTAAAAAGGGAATTAATCGTTTTATTATTTTATGATAATTTAATATATATAATTAAAAGAGAAAAGGGGAAAAGGGGTTAATCAAACATAAGGGAAAAAGCGGAAAGTCAAACTTTGTAAAGTATCTACCATTTAAGATCTTTCTAATTTAAACTAAACTAGCAATTTAATGGTGGGGGGAAGTTATTAAAA
>SNQJ01S0024929.1:92225-102889 GCA_010110895.2 Picea sitchensis
ATAATGAACATAATTATTTTATGCATATATTTGAGTTAGTCTTTTTTGAATCCTTGTGGAGAGAATTCATATCACCCATCCTCTCACACTTCCACAATTTTGCAACTCCACACTTCCAATAGTTCCACAATATGTATTCTCACAAGCTATGTAATTTGCATGATAACCTAGTCATTTTATGACACATTGATTTGGTAATATCCCACCACTAGCTCTCCATACTTACTTGAATTTATTTTAAGTAACAATGTTTATTATAAAAGTTAAGTATATAAAGTGAACAAAATTATTATATACATATGTTTAACTTAAACAATATTGTTGATTAATGGTCATAATTTTAATTTTAATATTTTATTTAGCTATTTTTCATGATGTGCAGAATGTATGACCATACCTATGCACTCCACACAGATATATCCTCCACATCTTTATGTTGCACATAGGTATATTCCCCACACAACCAACACTAGAATGTACTGTTAAAGCCAAAACCAATTATCATTAATTTTGTATAAATCAATGAATAAACCAAAATCTTCCAAAAATACCCACTATCATTATTTTGTATAAATTATTGAACATGTGTGTTACTGCATAAATGATGCATAGAAAGAATGAAGATAAAATTTCATATTATATACCATTTTTTACACTAAAAAGTTGAAAGACCTTTCGATCTTGTTCATACCAATAAGATAACTTTGAGTAGTTTATATTCACAAATTGTATATGAATATATCCATAATTAAGTTGATATAATTAATATTTACATTTATTATCACATGAAAGAATCTAATGTATGTTAAAATGAAAACGAAACCAAAATATTTAAAACTACCCATTATTATTACTTTTCTATAAATTATTGAATATACGTGTTACTAAAATGTACTGTTAAAGCCAAAACCAAACCAAAATATTCTTAAAAAACATGTTATCATTAATTTTGTATAAATTACTGAATATGACAAAATCTTCGCAAAATAACCACTATCGGTAATTTTGTATAAATTATTGAATAGACTTGCTATTGCATAAAGGAAGCATAGAAAGGATGAAACTAAAATTCTATATTATATACCATTTTTACACTGAAAAGTTGCAAGACTTGTCTATATTGTTCATACAAATAAGAGAACATTGAGTGAAGTTCTTTGATTAAACATTACACCAATACCAAAGTAAAATTCAATGAAACACAATAGTTGTATTATGCGAAACAATAAGCAAATAAACTAATTGCACCTATTTGTGAAATACATAAATTACTGAATAGACCAAAATCTTCCAAAAGTACCTAGAATGAGTAATTTTGTATAAATTATTGAACGGATTTGCTACTACATAAAGGAAGCATAGAAATGATGAAACTAAAAGTCCATATTATATACAATGTTTTACACTAAAAAGTTGCACTAACTATCTATCGTGTTCATACAAATAAGATAACTTTGAGTCGTTAATATTCACAAATTGTATATCAATATAGTTTAGTTCATATAATTATGATTTACATTTATTATCACACACAAGAATCTAATGTATCTTAAAATACCAAAATATTTTAAAATTTCCCATTATCATTAAGTTTCTATAATTTTCACAATTAAAATGTAACCCTAAAACCAAAACCAAACCAAAATATTCTAAAACTACCCATCATCATTACTTTTCTATAAATTTATGAATAGACTTGTTACTAAACTGTACTGTTAAATTCAAAACCAAACCAATATCTTCTTAAAAAACATGTTATCATTAATTTTGTATAAATTACTGAACATAACAAAATCTTTCAAAAATACCCACTATCACTATTTTTCTATAAGCTATTGAATAGACTTGCTACTGCATAAGGAAACAAAGAATGAATTAAACTAAAAGTCCATATTATATACCATATTTTACCCTGAAAATTTCCAAGACCTGTCTATCTTGTTCATACAAATAAAAAAACTTTCAGCGAAGTGCTTTGATCAAATATTACACCAATACCACAACAAATTTTAATAAAACACAATAGTTGGAGTATGCATGAGGCATGCACTATGAAGCAAGAAGCAGAGAAACTAAATCCACATTTCCATAAAATGCATAAATTAATATGGTAGGACACTTCTTAAAAGAAAGATATTAGATGAACACCTTCATTCTATTCAACAAGTATTTCATACACTTTGAAAAAACAAGTTATAGGTAAATTTGTCTACTGTTAAAAAAATAAACAAGCAATTAAAACCATTCATTTGAACAAAGAAGTTGGGAAGAACCTTTTCTTTGTGAGTTGTAGAAAATTATATCATGGTCAAATGCAAAATAACCATGTTCAATTCAACATCACCACATACCAGCCACAAAATCACAATCTAATTTATTTCGTTCATTGTTACAATTATGTTATATCAATGAATTCTCAAAGAATAAAACTACACTCCCAGGAAATTGACTCTCAAATCTAAATCCACCCACCGCAATTAATAGAACAAAAGAATTCAAGTAAAATTCATTGTAAACCATAAAAGCTCTCGTAGAAAATCATGTCATAGAGTGCACAAAATACAAAATGAATATATATATATATATATATATATATATGATGCCCAAAGAGGTTGGATCTGATGGTGGAAAGAGAGGAGTTTTTCACCATTGGGCAAGGTTCAATTCCAATGAGGGTAGTTTAACTTGGATCCATGTGAACACCTTGAGGTAATGGACTTTTTAAGTCAAATTTTGCTAGCATGATTGGATTTCAATGGTTTTTTTTCTGTAAGGCACCAAGGTTCAAAGCTCATGGTAGTTGAGAGGAGACATCCAAAAAAATCCAGGCCTGTTAAGGGTTGGTGTTGTTGAGGCCTGATGTGACCCATGGTAGATTTTAATGACTTAGATGCCCTTGGGTCATGGTTTCTTAGATCACAGGATAGTCCCACGGGTAATGGACATGCTAAAAAACAAATGTGTGTGTGTGTGTGTAAAAATTATAAATTTATGAATATAAGCAATCAGTAATAAAAGTGAAAACAAATCATTTGGCCCACAAATTTGAATGTCCCCAATTACTAGTTGACAAGTAGTGAGTTTTGAAAACCAAGATGGTCTTAAAACTTTGAGACTAGTACATGCACGCATTTCAACCGTTGACTAAATGTACATAATTAAACTCTCTTAAATTCTCGTCTCCATCTCTATAGTAAGATGTTCATTTGAAGGACAAATTGCAACAAAAGAAAAAAAAAAAATTGCAACAATGTTAAACTTTGGAAAACACCGAGAATTTTTATGTCAACACGTAAACAAAAACACAGTCAACTCAAAACTCATTACTATATTCCTAGGGCCTTCGACAAGGACTTGTAAGAGAAAATGGCAAAATGAAACCATCATAGCTAAGAGATTTATTGAAAATAAGAATGAACATTGTAAACAACAAGACCTATCTTTTAACAACAATATAAATGTTGGAGACAAAACTCGCAATGTGATTAGTCTTCAACCATGTGGATGTGCCGTGAAACTTGCGAGTGGTAAAACTGTAATTTTTTTTAACACTAAAAAAATCTATTTGAAATTTTAAATCAACATAAAAAATCAACCCATAGCTATAAAAAATGCCTTAAATCCATAAAGAGTGTACACAAAGTTAAATAATATAATCTTAAAATCACATTTAATACATAAATGTAAAATACCTATAACTTTCAGTATATTGCAATCCAAATGTTATAGTTAAAATCACATGCAATAGTCATGTTTCCACTCAACCAATGCAGGCACCTTCATAAGTGTTGTCCTTGAGAAGGTATCAAACTCAATGAACTAAGGGAGATTCAAGCATACAAAAACAATTCCTAGTAGATCATATACAATGCCTAAAGGAATATTACATTCAATGTTTCAACAATTTAATCTTAGTGTGGTAAAGAGGGTTCAATACTTGTTGCACCTCTAAACCATACGAGATTATGGTGTGCGAGGGTCTGTTGATGGGCATATGTGAGCAAATCGTCAACTGTGAGGGAAAGCCCGATCCAAAGTTGTCTAAATAACCTAAGTCGTTTGGGATGCCTCACCCTGACAGGTTTTACAACTCTGTTGGCCGATAAAGGGATCTAATATAAACTATAAAAACAAAATAACTAACTAATTATCTACTATATATATTTACGTTTTCTTATATAAAAAGTGTACAAATATACAGATTGCAATATTTACGAGAAACCTTGGAAACTAAGATTATACAAAAGATCCAAATCTCAGGCAAAATGTAAACAGATCTAAGATATACCACTAATCTACTTTTACCATTGAAACTAAAAGAAAGGAAAAGAATGAATGTGGATGATAATGTTATGGCTTAAATAAAAAAATTATTTAAGATTAAAGATGGATCTACTTTCTCAAAGAAAATACAAAACTAAATAATAAAAGCAAAGAAAAACTACTAACCTAAAACTAGTTAGCATTAAAAGAGAAAATGTAGTTGTGTCTTCCTGTACCAAACTGATCCTATAATATCCCTGTTAAGATACATCTATAATAGACAATTGTATAATTCTAAGACTATGGAATCTCAAGAGAAAGTCACTTCATTTTGACAATTCAAATCTCATTCAAAATACAGAAAGGACAACATTTTGTATTGGTAATCCCAGGTGAAGATATAAGTGATGATTTGTAATAAGAAATAAAATTTTGTTGAACAAATAGATCTGTGCAAACCAAAAATATATGAACTAATTCAATATAGTTCAATATTTACACCAAGATAATACAATTATCTGAAACTATACAATTTGGAATCATGGACTGTTAAAAGATTGAAAGAATTAATATACATATGATAATAATTAATCATGAATTGATGAAACAGACTAAATGTAATTTAAATCAATCCATAATTGATTACTTTGAAGAATATAAACCATAACACCAAGATATTATAATACGAACTGAACTCTTTAACTTGTAGGACAAAAGCCTTGGTTAAAGCACGATTCTATATCCTTCAATAAAATATTTAGGAGTTCATCTCCCAAAATTTTCACCACCATATCACTCCCAAACTCAAGAGTATTTAAACAAAAAAAATTATAATCCTCATATCCATAGAGACAAATCTCTCAAAAATAGAGTGTTTTTAAAACTACATACTAATATGAGTTTTTAATACTAATGTTTACAACAACTTATTAAAGTTTGTTATAAGAATCATTCAAAAAAGAATCAGAATTGAAACAGATCCTACTTCTAGACCTAATACTTCATGGTCTTCATTAAACAAGCAATGCACAAGACTTATTTCCATTCTTTTTGAGACCTAAAAATAAAAATTAAAATCTAATTAAAAATCACATTAACTTAAGTGAAGACAAGCTACAAAATATTTTATTATGTATCTAGTATAAAAATAATGCAACAACTGATGCTTAACAAAAAAATCAAATAAAAATAAATCTTCACAAAAAAATCCAATAAAAATAAAAAATATAGATTTATTTACCAAATTAAACATTGGAAAATGAGGATTTGTGCATCTCTCATCTCATAATAGCATTGACATTGGTTCAATTCCTAATAATAATATCTCTCGATTTCCTGGGTTTCTTGTTTTCCCGAGGAACATTTTGTTGTGTTTCAAACCTCAACTTCCAATTTTCTCTTTCAAGATCTATATTATGCATAATATTCTAGTTAAGGCACATTTGCATGTATCATACATATGTGTAATACATCTTGATCCACGCCAAACATTCGTCACAACACATAGGTTTCAAATCTGGGAGTAATTGTTGGTGGTCTGAGTCTGGGGGCTTTGTTTGCACCAACTTATCCTTTATGTCATCCTTAATTCCTGAGAATCCCTCACATCCTTGAATGAATGGGGGAAAATTAGAAACAAAGTCATACTAGGGATGACCATCCTCTGTGGAGTCTGGGATTGTACTTTCAACATAGTTTATATGTTCTATTATGATTGTTTGAATGGGATCATTCCTCTGCTTATTCCTATTCCTTATCATTGTAGAAAGGATTCGACCATTCATTTTGTTTTTAAACTCGACCTCACAGACATCTTGTAAATTCCTAGCTTGTTTACCTTGTTATTTATGGTTCTCCTTGATTGTTGGCTTCAAAGACTGTGACTGGTCAACAACACTTAATGAATGATTCCTCGGATGACTAAGGACATATTATAAGGGTTTATTAGGCACAAAACAATGTCTTTTGGGCGCCAATCTAGCCATAGAAAAAGCCTTTGTTTGGGCATCGGATGAAACGATAGGTTCATTTTGAATCTGAATCTCAATTCGAAAATCATGGGGTGAAATAGGCGAAGTCTTGGGAGAGAAAGGCTCTTCAACACCCTGTGTTAAGTCGATGATGGGGTCAATTTGCGAGGTTAAGAATTCATTTCACCAAAAATCCTTGCCAAGTATCCCCCATGCTAACCAAATGGATTTCGACCAAGATGTGAATTAGGTTGTGGTGAAACAAGATGGTCTAAGGATTAGGGCTTGTCCATTGAAAAATTTTTGACATTTTTTGCAGGATTTTAATCAAGTAGAAGGGTAAGTTTAAACTAAACCCCTAAAACACCATTAACAACCGTATGTGGAAAAGGAACACTAAACTATATAGCCCTTCACAGGTAATTAATTTCTTAATAATAAACAATAAATTGTGCCAACAGGTGTTAAATAGCTCTAACGGCATACCCTTTACATGGTATTGTGACCTTTTGGACATCAACAAATACCACCATGGAATATTATCTACCTTCATATTTTTAAACCACTTTTTTCCTTCTTGAACATCCCCAATATATATATATATGAACATCCCCAATTTTGGATTTGGTGCCATCAAAAGTCCTGTAAAAAGCCTTGGCCACTTCTAAATTAAAACCATTAAATGATTGGATAAAACCTAGCCAACTGAACTTGACAATCCTACTCGTCACGTTTTCATGGGACAACAAGGTTTGTGGGCCATTCAGCTCTATCCTCTCTAAGGGAGCCATAAAATAAACAGTGGTAAACTAGAAGACACAAAAATAGTTTTCACCAAGGAGAAAACGATGTAATCGTAACTGACCAAGCCCATAAACAACAAAGGAGTCCGAACGAACATAACTGATGATAAACAAACACTTGAGGATTTGAGGACACTCTACCATTATCTCCCACTCCAAGTTTTGATTACCTCCAATCGAATAGAGGACAGAGAGGTTCAAAGCTAACAAACCCATGAAACTCTTGTAGCATGCCACAAACTACTGATATGATTCCAAGGACATTAACACCACACAATATAATAATTCATGCGGTAGCCAAAAGGTCAAGCCATGTTAAGTGACCATTACTAAAATCGTGTCATGATATGACAATGGTGGGTGTCAAAAAGTTACATCAAGACTGTTTAGAGAGATAAGGTTTTAAATGAAACCTAATATCATTCATATCAATGATTTATCAATAGTTTTAAACAAGGTTTTAGTTCATGATTGATAATTAAGTTCATAAATCGTTTAAATCAAATCCATACCTCTTAAAATCGAGCTTATTTTCTAGGAAGTGAGCCTTGCTTAGGATTTTTAACATAATCCATAGACTTTCAATTTAAAACATAGCTCAAGGATATTCTTATTCCGACCTTATATTATTTAAATAAAACAAACAATAATATTCCATCCATGAAAAGGAATATTGTCACAAGAGTTTGATCAACGATTTGCACGAAAAGAAGCTTCAATTTCATGTTTTACAATCATGAAATTGAAGCTAGAAAACTATCAACAAGTGACACAAACATATTCACACGAAATGATAAAAATTCAAATAAGACTGATTAGCACTAAACAATCACAACTTTATACAAAAACAAAACCAGTTAATCTGACGTATATACATACCAGGAAGTGAGTATAAAAATGATTTTGTATTTCAAATAACAATGAAAAAAAAGATGCTAGTTTGGAAACCAACAAATGGTGAATCATTGGGAGAAGAAGTTATCTCTATCCTATTGAAAACATCACATCATGAAGACTAAAAGCACCGACTTGTTAGATATCCAAGTTCCCTTCGAGAGTTTCTCACTTTGTTTGTATATTAATGATACTAGTTGATCCAGATTTTATAAGCAGAACATAATGAGTATGTATTATTATTATAATTAAAAAAGAAACATAAATAACAATAACAACGATACCGTAAAACTGGCTTCTATTCAATAAGTAAATATGTTGAAACTGTAAAAATGCAGACTGAAACAAGCTTGCTAGAATGGTGGCGGTTTATCTCTGAGAAGAGATATGACAGTCACTCTCATTCACAAGAAGATAGTTACAATGAGGCTCTCCAAGAATTTTTACAATAAACAGGAATTCCAAAACACTAGGCATCAAAAAACCTAACCCTAGGATACAAAGCACCAAAATTCATGTGGGCCCCATTAGAGTAAATTAGTACATCAACTTCTCGGGGTTGTAACGTTTTCATACGATATTCATTTTAGGCATACAATAGCCCATTGGAAAGTTCTATCCAAGGAATACACATGTTGGTGTCAAAATATAACTCAATCTACATTCTAATTGTGGATATCCCTAAAAACATTGTTTAGGGACTCAAAATGACCCCAAAAATTTCAGACCCGAAAACTAGAAAAAAAATGCCAAACTCGAAAACTTCCAAAATGAGTGAGATGGAATAGGTGGGAGGCCACCGACATCCATCTGGATCAGTCCTCCCTCCTTAGGAATCAATGGTCTCCATTTCGTTGATTTCCCCCATCAGATGAGGAAATTTTTATTGAATTTGGCCCCGAGTGAGCCACCTGCCTTGGTGCAAGATTTTCCCTACTTTGACAACTCGATTAAGTTGGATCTTCTACTGGCGAGTTACCTTGACCTGTGTGTCCAAACTTTGATCCATAGGTTCCTATTTCATGTAGTGTGGTTTGATCTCTGTGGGTGACAATTTTTCTTCTATCTCTGAGGTGTCCAATAATGGTGGGAAATACGACCAAAGGAGAGCTACGTTGAACACTAGGTGCAGGCCAAGGAAAGGAGGAATGTTGAGCTCAAAATCATTGTCACCCACAACCTTGGTGATGGTGTAAGGACCATAATGGAGTGGGAGAATCTTTTGATGGGGCCTTGTAAGGAATTTGTTCTGCAAGTGAAACGAAACTTTGTCTCCCACCTTAAACTTATGTGGCACCCGATGTTTATCATGGTGCTACTTCTACTTGGCATTGGACTTCTATAAAATATCTTGAACCTATTGGAGGATGTGTTGGATCTACTCAAAGAACTAGATGTATTTTTCAGCTTCAGCTGGAGCAGGTGATGAGTCGATCAAGGTGGTCACATGGGGTAGTGCAACGTCCATGGGATCCAATGGTTTGAATCCCAAATCCACCTGAAAGGGGTTGTGGCCACTTGAGCTATATAGGGATCCATTGTAGTTGTGATGAACATATGGAAGAATCTCATCCCATGTGCAGGGGTTCTTGTAATTGTACATGTGTGGGATATGCACAATCATCTCATTGATGACCTCGGTTTGGACATCTGTCTGGGGGTGGAAAGAAGTGGATTTGGTGAGCTTAGTGTACAACAGTGACCAGAGGATCGAGTATAATGTGTTGAGGAATCGACTATCCCAATACAAGAAAATGGTTTGGGGGATTCCAAAATGTACACATACTTGTTCAAAGAAGATCTTGGCAGTGGCCTTCTCTGTGATGTTCTTCTTACAGGGGGACATAATCACCATTTTAGAAAAGTGATGAACAACCACAAAAACACAGTCATTTCCCTGCTTGGTGGACAAAAGACCCGACATGTAGTCCATTGAAATGGATTCCCATTTCCTGTCAGAAGTAGGCAGAGGGTTGTACAGGCCTTGTTTCTTAGTGGTCGGTTTAACAATAGCGCAGGCAGTGAAGAACCTTATATACTAGTTGACATCTTGTCCAAGATTCTTCTAGTACAAATGGTGTTGCAGCACTTCCATTGTATTTTTTATGTCGAAGTATCCTTCTATTTGACTGTAGTGGGCTTCCCAAATTAGCTTCACTTTCTCTCTTGATGGAATGCAAAGGTGGCCCAAATGGCACAACAACCCATCCTGAAGATGGAAATTACTGACAACTGATTTTGCACCCAACATTTGGTAGATTTTGGAAAAGTCAGGGTCAATTTCATAGAGGAGGGGCCATTTGGAGGTATTGTGGCTGCAAGAGTCTATCACCGTGGTGAATGTTGTGACTAGAGGTTGGCTGAGGGAATCAACGACTCGGTTGGTATTTCATGTTTTATACTTGATGTTGAGGTGGAACTATTGTAAGTATGTGGACCACTTCTAATGGCTGTCATTCTACAATTTTCCTTGGGTCTGTAGGAATTGCATTGGCTTATGTGTTGGACAACTGAGAGGGGGGGGTGAATCATTTGTTACCGAGCTTAAACAATTATGCTTCTTTTTAAACTCTTTGCAGAAACACTGAATGATGATCACAATAATGCAGGGAAATAAACAGTGGCACATTCAGCATCAGTCACATATATGAGAAACACAGAGACAGATATTTCTCAAGGAAACCCATACAGGGTAAAAACCTCTTTTTCTTTATATGATAAGTAATAGTTACAT
>SNQJ01S0024929.1:104075-121582 GCA_010110895.2 Picea sitchensis
GGGGTATCGAGGAAGGGCCCCATTCCTGTCGTGTCACCTTTTGTATCGTTCTCCTCCCCACCTGTCGTCTGTTCTCCACCTGATCTGTATTCAACGGCTGCGATTGAATCGCGATTTCGCATATCGTGATTTCGACACTCTTGTTGCTTTGAGTTCTTGCCTCTCCAAGTCACGATCCCTGAAAACGAGCTTGGTTGCTCTATATATTTCCTCCATCTCTTGCTGATGTGTCCAAGGGATGTGACCACATCCTTATGCATAAGGCTCTTTCGCAATTTTGCATTTCACGATTTCATGACTCCTAATGTTGAGAGTCTCTAACTTCTCCATCTCTTGATTTCCAAAAGTCTGAAATGTACTAGAATCAACGGTCTAGATCAACACTTGATCTGACGGTTCAGATCATTTCGCGATATCAGAATTCATGTTGCATTCTTTCTTTGACATCTCCAACATGCGATCCTCAAAACTCCAAGGTGGTGTACATCTGCTGATGTCACACGTGGATTGACACGTGTTGAATACTGCCATGTGTCACTCTGATTCGTGACTTACATGTGCCTGAAATGTTGAATCAGTCTAACACTTGTCATTACCTGGTTGTTCCACATGTTCCTAGCTGACGTGGTTTGCTGACATGATTCAGATCGACGGTCCAGATATTATCTTGATCTGACGGCTACGATTAAATCGTAATANGATGTTAATAGTCTTTGACATGTTTAACTCGCGATCCTCAAAACTCTGACATGGACTGGAATCAATGGTCCAGATTCAACCTCGATCTAACGGCTTAGATTAAGTCACGATTTCACATATCATGATTACACCCACTTCTCCTTGTTCTTTAATGATCGTGCAGGTTCTCCTCGATCCAACGATGGTCGGACCCTGCACTCAGATCTGACGTCTGAGATCTGTCCTCCTGTTCAGCGCTCTTCTTGTCTATATTCTGATCTGACGACCCTCGTTCTTTCGAGAATTTTGAATGAGATCCAACGATCAGTAATACTTCTCAGGCCTTCGATCATTTTGTCAATGTTGCGTTACCTTCGATCATTCGATCTTCCTGGACATATCTTCTATTTTCCTGTTGATCATCGCTGCTGTACACAAGCCATCATCACTGCTGTACTTGCCATCAATGACAAGCATATGCTACCTGTTAAACATTTTCCAACATTATGATCATTGTGGATGATTGTCTCCTTCCCAAGAATGTAATGCCTCCACTCGCAACACGCTTTCATAATGGAGTACATTTATTTGTCGCAAGTAGGGTACTTATGGATTGTCTCTGAGAGTGTCTCACTATGATAGGCCATGGGATGGTCGTGCTAAGTGAGAATTGCATCGACAGCATAGTCTGAAGCATTTGTCTCGATATCAAAGGGCTAATACAGGTCAGGTAATGAATGTACTAGGGATGAGCACGAAATATTCTTCAAATCATCGAACGCTTGTTGTTGGGAAATACCCCATGCAAATGTTTCCTTACCACCACCCCTAGTTACTTTTCTAAGGGACCATGTAATATGAAACAATCCCAACACAAGCCTGCGATAGAAATTGGCAAGGCCCAAGAAGCTCTGCAACTCAGTGAGTGTGGTTGGTGTTGGCCAATCATGGACGACCTAGATTTTCATTGGATCCACATGCACACCATGTTTATCCATGATGTATCCTAGGTACTGGACCCAATCCATGACAACAAAGCATTTTTCCAAGTTGGAATATAGCTTGTCCTGCCGCAAGGTGTGCAGAACATGTTGAATGTGCTGCAAGTGTTCCACCCATGTCTCTTTGTAGATGACGATGTCATCTAGATACACCACTACAAAATTATTGGGGAAAGGTCATAGGATATCATCCATAAACCTCATGAAGATTGTTGGAGCATTTTTCAAAACAAAGGGCATGACCATCCATTCAAAAAGACCTTCTTTCGACTTGAATATGGTATTCCATACATCTGTCTGCTCTATTGGGACTTGGTGGTAGCAAGACTTCAGATCAATCTTAATGAAGAATTTGGCCCCCTTGAGTTGATTAAGGAGATCATCGATTCGGGGAATCGGGTACCAGTTCCTGACTTTAATTTTGTTTAGGGCCTGGTAATCGATCCAGAGTCTCCAGGTTTTGTCTTTCTTTTGCACCAGCAAGATTGAGCTCCCACAAGGTGATGAGATGGGACAGATATGCTCCTTGTGGAGAAACTCTTGGATCTATCTCTTGATCTCTGCATTCTGTAAACGAGAGCAGTGGTAGAATGACCCATTGGGTAGCGGTGCATCGGGGGTCAGATCAATGGGATGCTTGACCTCACAGTGCAGAGGTACCCTGGTAGGTGAGGAGAAGATATCTTGGTAGTCTTCCATGATCTTATCCACTTGATTCTACTGTGTGGAGAGGTAGGCCATGTCGGCCCTTGATGTGGTAGCAACCTTTCGCTCATTCTTAGAGCGAATCAGGAATAAGACAAACTTCCTCATTTGAGAGATGATGTTCATGCATCGCTTGGTAGATATTACAGAAATCGCACTAGGTGAGATTGCCTCAGGTATCCTCTACAATTTCTTGTTCAAGGTAATAATGACATTGTGAGGCCTAGACTCATATACAACATGATGTTTCCATAAATAAGTTTGACCCAAAATAACATCACAAAATCCAAGAGGAGAAACATCACACAAAGCCTCATCCTTGAAGGGCTTCATGTTATACGACAAGTGACATGGTTGGCTGATGCAAAGATCACTTCCTTGGTAGAGCCATCCAATGGTGTAGGGTTGTTGGAGCGATGTTGTCAGCAATGCTCGCCGCTTGATTATCTCTACTGATATGAGGTTCTTCTAACTACCACTATCAACGTTGAAGAGTAACGGGGTTCCTTTCACCCACATCTGTGAATGGAAGAGGCACTGGGTTCCACGTCAATGATCTGCCTCCTCCTTTTTGTTTCTAACTTAGAGTCATACCCCTTATTTGATACAGGGGGTTTCACCTCAACCACCAATGACTTATTTGAGCCATAATCAACAGTGTTATGCCAAGGGATCTTATGGAAGTCACACCACTTCCCAGTATCTCTCTTCATCTTTCTAGTGTCCTTATTTTCTTTCGTCTTAGACTAGTTGTCCTGAGCCTATCCCTCTTTTCTCTGTCCTTTTTTCTATGGTTTGAGGCTGCCCTTTCCCTACTTTTGCTGTTAGGAGTTCCCAAGCCCAAATTATCGCATCTTTTGTTTGACCTTCTACTCTATTTTGACAGAATATCAATAGGCCACACCTAAGAACGATATGTCCAAAAAATCCATTTAGGCCTAGATGTATCTATGAAGACCATCGCGATACTTGAGAACCAGATGTCGCTTAGAATCTTTGATACCCAGCTTGGTGTGCAAGGTATAGAAAATATTTGTGAACTCTGGCATGACTTGGTCTCTTTCCTATCGCAGTGTGGTCCATTTTGTATACAGGTCGTCATAACTTCCGAAAGGGTAGTATTGTTCCTTAATATCATCCCTGAAGAACTCCTAGGTGACTGCAATTGTAAGTAATGAGGGTTCCTCTATTTTCTTTTACTCACAAAAAGTCTCCCACCAATATTTGACATGGGGAATGGCTTTGAGGAGCGCAAAAGTAATCTTTTATCTATTTGAAAAGTTATGGACAAAAAAATACCCTTCTAGCAGATTCAACCATTTTCTACACTATCTCTGTCTATCTGACCTTCAAATATAGGAATATCAAAGTTTATTTGTACCTTGAAGGGGGCGACGCTTCCGCTTGAGGAAGATGTGTTTCCTATTGGTAGATGCAAAAGGATATGCACAAAATTATCCATCATCTCATTCCTTTCTTATGTGAGGGCTTCCTCAAGAAACATTTTCAAAAGATCTTCAGTCCCATCTTCTTTCTTTTCACATGCCATAATAAGTTTCTTGTGCGTGTGAGATATTTTTTCCTCAAGAGAAACAAGCTTGAGACACAATTATTTGTACCCTAACCTCATCAGGGACATGCATTAAAACGACAAGGAACAAATTGCTCTGATACCACCAATCCGGATTTTATAAGAAGGATGAAATGAATCTAGATTATTATTATACTTAACATAGAAACAAAAAGAACAATAACATAGATACAATAAAATTGGCTTCTATTCAATAATGAAATTTGATGAAACTATAAAAATACAGACTGAAACAAAATTGCTAGAATGGTGGTAGTTTATCTCTAAGAAGAGATGTGACAGTTGCCCTCATTCGCAAGAAGATAGTTACAATGGGTCTCTCAAAGCCTTTTTACAATAAAAAGGAATGCCAAAACCCTAGGCATACAAAAACCTAACCCTAGGAGATGAAGCGCCAAAAGTCATGTGGGCCCCATTGGGGTAAGTTAGTAAATCAACTTCTCGGGATCATAACTTTAGCATACGATCTTCATTTTAGGCGCATGATATCATGTTGGAAATTTATATCCGAGGAATACACATGTTTCCATTAGACTCTGACTTCATCTAAATTCTAACTGTGGTGAGCCCTAAAACCATTGTTTAGGGCCTCAAAATGGCCACGAAAGTTTGGGACCCGAAAACTAGAAAAAAACTGCCAAACTAGAAAACTGCCAAAATGAGCCAGATGGAATAGGTCAAAATCCACTGACATCCATCTGGATCATTAGCCTTGGTAGCATATGATAAAATAGTGTATCCACAATTCACAGACTAGGGAACACAATTATTTTAAGGATTGATATCTAAAAGATGGTTTCCGTCGGGAGTCATGAGAGTTTATGAGTAGGACCTCGATACCACAAGCATGGCCACTTCTTCCAGCATGAATTCATAGCCTCGACATGGCTTCCTTTTAACCCAATTGAATGATTATATCCCATCTAGTAGTTAAGAATACATGGTAGATCGATCCTCGAATTATTGGTTTTCATTCTTTTGTCAATTTAGGAACTAGTTGAAGATCACAACTCTGTCTTGGTGACCATTTAACAACAGTGTCATCCACATAGGTCCAAGAAAGTGAGAAATTTGTCTCATGATGAGACCTCTTGTCCTTCAGTTTAGAAAAGTGGAGGCCACTACCTTGTCTTGGTAGCTAGAAATGATAATGTCACTTATATGGATTCTCCATGGTCATAGTGGATTGGCTCATGATGAGACCTCCCAAGCCTCAACTAGAAACTTGTACAATTTTATTTTGAAAACACAGATGATCCAATCCTGGCATTGAATTTAATCTCCCAACAAGATATTGTCTAAAATATGGGGAAGCAGATCCATAATATTCCTTAAGAACGATGGATGGCATAAGAATCCTTGAGATCTACACGATTATCAAGGGTTAGACCAACTTTCTAAAAAAATCCTTTGCAAGGAAAAGAGAAAGAAAAATGGTAGCAACCATATTTAAAATTTAACCATCAGGGCTAACGTATATTTTCTTGTTTCAAGACCAAATTTGAACTCTCACCGGTGGCTTGGAAATCAAGAGACAGTGCAGCCTTTTAAAACCAGATTCCTTCATGATGATTAGATTTTGAACAACAGAGTAATGAATAAAAAATATAGATATACAAACAACTGAAGAGATTCAATCAAATATAGAAAAGAAAACAACACACAAAAACGAACCAAATCATATTTTATTGAAGAAATTCAAAATCAGAATTCAAAACGAACCAATCAAAACAACATAAAGAAAAATTCAAAAATAATTTGACCAAAAACATAACCAGGACAACCACTCATTGAGAATGAGGATCAAAAGGAAGAACTACAATGTTTATAGTTTTGCATATAGGCAGGCTATTTTCTTAATATAGTGATCCATGAGACATTATTTTGGCCAAGCTTATTATTAAAAGTCACAAAGACTACAAGGAAGAAGAAAAATCTTTAACCAGGATGGGTGCAATTACATGCAGTGGTAAGATATATTTTCCAGGGTAAAACTTATATGAACTAAATATAAAATCCCTAATCTCTTTATTAATGCTTCATAATATCTAAAATCATTGCATTATGCTGCCAAGTTTTTAAAAAGAAACATTTAATCAATACATATACGAAAAGGAAAAAGGAAGGAATTGAAAGAAGACTTCCCTGACAACATTCAGATGATGTTTCTGTTTGTGTACCAACATTCCTTCATAACTGCATTATTCAAAATAAAAAGTGAAAAGGAAAGAAAAACCCAAAATGACTCTATTCCTACACCTACTCTAACTTCTACATAGATCAAAACACTAAGTAAAATCATACTTTCAGTGCAGCCACAAGTGCATCTTCGATCCTGCAAGGCATAGAAATTTGAAGAAGAGAATAAAAGAATGCAATACCTGCAGATACAAAAGAAATATGTCATGCTTACCTCCTATATATTCATTTGAAAACAAAGAAAGAACGACCTTACCATTCTTTTGAAACTTTTTCATATATGAACCCTCTAGCCAATCTCCAATTCTATCATAGTAAGGGTCATAATGGCATGGAAGAATGTAAGTGAGTTTGGAAAAAATTTCAATATTATGGAGACCTGACATAACCATTGGCCAAGGCTGAATTTCCCCATCCTCTTGACAATTCTCCAATTGTTCATCGATTTCTTCACATGGAGGATCTAAAAAAATCATGTCATGCTTACCTCTTAGATATTCATTTAAAAAAGAACTTCAAAGCAAGCATAACTTTACCTTTACTATGAATATTTTTTAGATATGAATCCTCAAGCCATTCTAAGATCCTTTCATAAAAATTAGAATCAAAACTATGAATTCGACAAACTAAATCTGTCAATGGGGAACACAGCATAACAGGATTCATGACAACAATTAGATTACTGGATTGAACACTTCCTTTGATGAGATGGATCGTTTCAAAATGTGAAGCATAATCATTAATATTTGAATTAATCAAAGAATGAATATGCGATGCAGAATATTTGATCTCCATAAGAATGAGTGCATTATCTTTTTCAAAAATAAATCGTGTAGAATCATCTTGCAACATATATATTTTCCCATGCGAGTGATGAAAGTGAAAGAGCGTTGAATTTGACTTCATAAATGTTATGTTCAAAATTAATTTCACCAAATCTTGGCATATTGAATAGATTAGATTGTGATGGAAAAGAGTAAGATACCGTGGGTAAATTATCATGCACACCACAATCTATGAAGAGATCAGGATATAAAGAGTAAAATGAATTAGAAATGAGCACATGAAAAGATTCTCTTGAGCTATGATAATTAACAATGGTATTCTTAAGACATTCCTCTTCACTTGCCTTAATACTTTCCCTCTGTTCTGGTGATAAATCCTTCAACATAATATGACTATCTAAATTTTCCTTATGTATGATAGGAAATTCAAAACTTTCACAACAAACATCTAATCTTTCCTGTGGACAAGGTATGATTTGTGGATGAAGGTTTAAGGTTTTTTCTTCAAATTGCATATCTACATCTCTAATATGTTTCATTGGAATGTTAGAACACTGAAGATCATTTTCATCACCTAAGTTTTCTTCAATAATTGAATTTAAGTACTGATTAGAGAAAAAATTAGAAGAACATGGACATATACCTATACCCATAATAAAATCTCCTTCCACGATAGTTGAGGATTGAAAATTCAATGGTTTAGAGGAAAAAATAGTTTGATTGTTAGTGAGAACATTTTCAATAGATTCTACCTCCCTTGCTTGTTCAATATTTTCTTATGGATTCCTCTCATCCTGCAAACACAATTCATCTTGCAATTGGGTGTTAGGATTTGTAATTGATTCATCCTTCACGATTGAATATGGCTAGATGAAAGGGGCACAAACATCAGAGAGAAGATTTTGTTTAAATGACATGTCATCAAGATGAAATTTATAGAGAACATGATGGATGCTTGTTGAAAATCCTCCTGGAGATGAATCATCATTGATTAGTAGAGCCTGCAATTCTTCACATAATCGATTGTGATCATAAATTTCAAAAGTGTCTAAAAATTCATCTATAGATTGAAACCAATCAACAATGTAATATGTTGTAAAAGACTCAAACTAATGTTTAATCCGACCCCTGAAAGTGAAAGTGAATAATATCCATTAAACCTTTAAATTATAAATAGCATGCTTTATGTACTTACACCAAAACTTGTTAAGATAGTCTTTTCCCGATACATTCCCCTCGCCATCAAAGGTGAGTTTGGACAAATAAGAAATTGTCTTGTTGGGAATAGCATGTAATGAGAAATGGAAAGCATGTTCCAACATCCATGAGAGATTAGATACATTCAAAATAAAGACTTTGCAAGGCCATCTTGTCATTATGGCCTGCCTTCTAGTGCATTTCATGATGACACAAAAGAAGAATTTATAAATCTAGAATTATGACAGGCTGAGGCGTGAAACATTTAATTATTAAATTTACCTCTTCCATCTAGCACCATTTTTTGATGGGCATATGTGAAAACACCGTCAACTGTGAGGGAAAGTTTGGTCCAAAGTTGTCTAAATAACATAAGTTGTTTGGGATGACTCACCCTGACGGGTTTTACGAATCCGTTGGCCGATAAAAGGATCTAATCAAAACTATAAAAATAAAATAATTAACTAATTATCTACTATATATATTTACATTTTCTTATATACAAAGTGTACAAATATACAGATTGCAAGATTTACGAGAAACCTTGGAAACTAAGATTATACAAAAGATCCAAATCTCAGGCAGAATGTAAACAGATCTAAGATATACAACTAATCTACTTCTACCTTCAAAACTAAAAGAAAGAAAAAGAGTGAATGTGGATGATAATGTTATGGCTTAAATAAGAAAATTATTTAAGCTTAAATATGGATCTAATTTAACAAGGAAAATACAAAACTAAATAATAAAAGCAAAGAAAAACTACTAACCTAAAATTGGCCAGCATTAAAAGAGAAAATGTAGTTGTGCCTTCTCGAACCAAACTACTCCTGTAATCTGCCTGTTAATAGAAATATCTAAGTTAATTTGTACCTTGAAGGAGGCGGTGCCTCCGCTCAAGGAAGATGCATTACCTGTTGGTAGCCACCGAAGGATTTGCATGAAACTATCCATCATCTCGTTCCTTTGTTGCATTAGGGATTCCTCAAGCAACATTTTGAAAGGATCTCTTGTCCCTTCATATTTATTTTCTCCTTCCATGAGAGGTTTCTTAGGCATGCAAGATATTTTGTACTCAAGAGAAACAAGATCGAGACCCAATTCTTTGTACCCTGACCTCGTTGGGGACATGCATTAAGACTACAAGGAGCAGACCTCTCTTATACCACTGATCCGGATTTTATGAGCAGAAAAAAATGAATAGAGATTATTAAAAGATTCTTAACAGAAAATAACAGAGATACAGTAAAATTGGATTTCTATTGAATAAGGAAATAAGTTGAAACTGTAAAATGCAGCGAAAAACAAACTTGTTGGAATGGTGGTGGCTTATCTTTAAGAAGAGATGTGACGGCTGCACTCATTCACAACAAGATGGTTGTAATGAGGCGCTGAAGGTCTTTTACAATAAACAGGAATGTCAAAAACCCCAGACATCCAAAAACCTAACCGTAGGAGATGAAGAGCCAAAGGTCATGTGGGCCCCATTTGGGTAAATCAGTACATCAACTACCCGAGGTCGTAACTTTTGCATACGATCTTCATTTTAGGTGCACGATAGCCAGTTGGAAAGGTCTAACCGAGAAGAACAATTTTCGACTAGGCCAGGGTAACTTATTTAGTAATCCCTTGGGACCCAAATCCCCAGAAAACATCGTTTAGGGATGGCCCTAGAATTTTGGAACCCGAAAAAATGCCAAAAAACTGCCAAGGTGGAAAACTATTTTTCAAGCTAGTGGAATAGGTGTGTGGTCACCGATATCCACCTGGATCAATTGTATACCATCCACAGTCAGATGGGAAGACATAGAGAGTCAACCAAGTAATCAAATACATGTTGAGAATGTATGTGATGGATAAGCCATCTAAGTGGGAAGATTACATGCACTTGGTTGAGTTTACCTATAATAATGGGTATCAATCATCATTGAAAATGAGCCCATTTGAAGCTTTGTATGGTAGGAAATGCAATACTCCAGTGAGTTGGGACAACCCAACAGATAGATTCGTACTTGGGCCAGAATTGCTCAAGGATATGGAAGACCAGATGGTTAGAATTAAGTAGAATTTAAAGGCAGCTCAAGATAGATAGAAAATGTATGCAGATAAGAACATGATAGCTAGAGAATTTAAAGTGGGGGAGCATGTTCTTTTAAAAGTGAAGCCCAAGAATATCTCTTTGAATTTGGGTAATTGTACAAAGCTAGTAGCCAGATCATGTGGTCCATTTGAGATATTGGACAAAATAGGGCCAGTTGCATACATTCTTGCATTGCCTGCTTCCATGAATGTGCGTAATGTATTTCATGTTTCCCTGCTAAAAAAATATGTACATGATCCTAGCCATGTTATTGATTGGAATCTGATTCAAGTAGAGACAAAGGGACACTTTTAGGTCTAGCCAATGCTGTAACATCCCGCTCTTACGTGCACTGAGCGAACTTATTCTTTGAGGACACTTGCTTGCAAGTGATCTGAGTTATTATATCTATTGGTCATTTGATTATGATTATGAGATATATGGATATCATGATATGATATTTTGTTGTATTTACATAGATAGGTGTTATTGACTGGGTTGTAATGAGTGTGTAGGACTTTGGACATTGAGGATGCAGAGGCATCGATGAAACGCCTTGGACTCGGGATTGAGTCAGGGAGTGGACTATTGGGTTTTGAATGTTGTTTATATGACATGTGTACATATGATTAGATGTTATGATGATTGATTATTATTGCTGACATGATTCATTGATGGATGCAGGCTGACGATAGCATGTCGACCAGACTCACATGTGGAGTAGAGGGGTCACGAAGGACAACCAAAGACATTGAGGGAGAGGTGTGGCAGCATCCCTACCACAACCTACTAGCACTCTCATCGTGGCTCAAATTGTAGGTTAACAATTACCTAGTTTGAGAAGACCCATGATGTCATGAGAGAAGACTGTGACCGTTTCTCACGATGATTCTAAGGGGCGTGCAATAAGGCATGGGCCTTATTCCTAAGAGGCCCTTAGTCTCCCACAAGATCACCTGGTGGAGTATTGACTCCAGGGGTTAAAAATCTGCCAAATTCAATCAAGAGGCGAGTGACACCCTTGGAGCACGTAGTGCATCTTGAAGGGCACGTCACGCAAGGAAAATAGAAAGAGGCAAGTGGCACCCTTGGAGAACGTAGTGTGTCTTGAAGGGCATGTCAGGAAATAAATACAGAAACAGGTGAGTGGCACCCTTGGAGCACCTAGTGCATCCTAAAGGGCACATTACAATTTTAACTGGTAAGTGAATAAACCTAGTTCCTAGAAAACTATGCCTCCTTAGGACCTAGTCGGTCTTAAAATGAATGATATGATAAGTAAAGTTTAAAAACAACTATTCCCTTAAAAATGTCACCCAACCTAGCGAATTTAAAACCTAGGTCTAAGTAGAACATGCGGTCAAAGAAATAAATAAATAAATAAATATGTAACAAGAAGGGGGTAAGAAATTCAAACTTATTTATTAAAGTCAAAATTATAATGGAGGATTAATTTTTTTTTAAAATGGGGTAATGGTTGTTTTATCTACATTTTCTAATTAAATTTTTAGTTAAAAAGGACAAGAGGGTAAATGGTTTTTTTTATCTACACTTGCTAAATTAATTTTTAATCTACCGGGTGGAGCCTCAAAATCTCCTTCACTATCCACTGCACATACTGCAGCCCGGCCATGTCCTTCTCTTCTACCCACTGGTCTCTACCCACCATTCTATCCATCTCTTCCGTGGCTCTTTCCAACGTCTCCAGCTTTTTTGGGAGCTCCGACAGCCCTCACTCCACCAGGGTCGCAGAGCTCTCGGTACCACCAGCGATGATGTCCTACACACAAACAGTTCAAATGGTTCAGATAACTAAAAAAATTGGTAACGACATAAAAGAGCACGGAGAATGGAAAAGTTGTAAGTGCATGCCTGAATGAATCCTTTGACTTTGATTCGACTCAGATCCAGCTGCGGTTCATCAGCATGTTGTAGCAGAATGTCCACCATATCCTTGGCGACATAATTCTCCATGCCCTTTCTCCGCCTGTCATGCTCTTCCGGCACTTCCTCTAGGAATGACGCAGGCGAGTGCTACACCTCTACTCACCCACTCTCAGGATCGATCTAAATTCCAAGTGAGCCGAAGTGGCTCTTTCGATTCCTCCGTGGAACCTCTGCTAAAACCCGATCCACAGGTCCTGTTCTTCCTTGTCACAGCCCTTGCATACGCCCTGTGACCTTTTCCCCGATATGAAACTCGGGTTTTGGGGTTTCGTGACCTTCGATGTCATGAACCTCTGTCCTCGTGAACCCCCGATCTCCGATTTGTCGATGCACGCTTCTTTTCAGCCTTAGCCCCTCCTGGCTATACCTTGGTCTATGTGACCGCTATCCCATAAGAACACAGTCCTACGTCCTTTCGAGGCTTCGGGCTTCGCGGTTCAAAAGTGCCTATATACTCTGTCCATGGAATCCCCGATCCTCCGATCCCCTATATGGGATTTCAGCTAGCCCTCGGGCTAGACTCATGGTCCACGGGACCTCCTCCTCATATAATCGCAGCCATACCTCTCATCGGGGTTTCGGACATTCCAATGATGAAATGTTCATACCCTCAGGAATCGCAAAATTCTGACTCCCAACTCTCCGCTATGACGTCAGCTAGGCCCCATAATGGAGTTGTCCTTTCCTTGTCGGAGTTTTGGACTTCACGATCCCAAAGTGCAAAGGTTTTGTATCCACGGGATCCGTGATATCCCGATCCCCGATTATCCGATGGACACTTTCCTATCAGGAATTTACTCCTTCACTCTGATCTCCTCCACGCGTCCTCCTATGATGGACGGTTCGGATTCCTCCTCGCGGTTCGCGACTTCAAGTGTCCCGAACGCCTTGTCCTCTAGACTCACGAAACTCCGAACTCCAATGCACCAAAATACCGATGGGCGCTCGATCTCTGCCACGTGTCTCCACAAACGGACGGCTCAGATCTTTCTCATTGTTTCGAGACTTGAAATGTCCCGACTTCCTCGACCTCAGGATCTCCGATATCCTGAATGACGATATCCCGATGTCTAGTGTCCAGATCTCTGGAATGGATGATCACGTGACACGTGTCCTCTCCTCAGATGGATGGCCCAGATTCCTTTGTTGTTTCGGGACTTCTGATGTCTCGACTTTCATGACCTCGAGAACTCCGATTTCCCGAGCGTCGATATCCCGATACCTGTCGAGACTTCTACCCTCCTACTCATGAAGCTAAACCTCGTGCAGCTTCCAACCGATCTTATAGTTATCGGGTATTTTGCTCTAGATCTGACGGTTCAGATCCATCCTCCTTGTGCGCTTCTCCTGAGCATCTCTTGGACGTAGAAACCTTCAATGCTCCATATCTCTTCAGCCGATCTGACGGTTGTTGTGATCCTCCTGAGCTTGCGCACTTTCGTCCGATGCTTGGAAGAATTTCACGTCTTCCAAAGGCCTCAACCTTTGTCTTCCCTCTTCTCTGCGAACTCGTCAACTCTGAGCTTCGCTGCACACGTAAAAATGTTGTCCCTCCTAAGCTTTGGGTACTTCGAACCCGTCAAAGGATTCTGAAGCTCCTGCACTCCTTGCAGTTACAACTCTATGTGTAAAAGAACTCATCCTCCTAAGTTGTTACTCTCGAATCCCCAAGGGATTCTGTTGACTTCTACGCCTCTGCAGAGTCTTCACGCACCCACAGTGTTGTCTCTCCTGAGCTACTCAACATTCATACCCCTAAGGGATTTTGTCTTTCTTCCCTTTTCCTGTCAATGGAGAATATAATTCCCTCCTGGTTATCCTTCTGCTCCAGCAACCTCTTGTTGAGCCTTTCAGGGTGTTCAGCAACCCTGTGAAGATCCTTCAGGGGACTCTTCCTTCACAATACAGAACTCAAAGAGTTCTCTTCTCCTGTGCCTATCTGCACCCTTACTCAATGCCCACCTGGCAGAGTATCTTCTTACAGAACGTTCAACAGTTCTGTCTTCCTATGCACCTATGCACCCACTCAATGCCCACCTGGCAGATCTCTTAGAATCCTCAGTGATTTTGTCTTCTTCTTCTTGAACCCATAGCAGAGTTCCTCTTCAACACCTTGTGCCTAGGCTCAATGCCTACTTGGAAAATCTTTATAGAATCCTCGGTGATTCTGTCTGCAACTGTGTCTCTTCTACACAGCCTTGCCTCCAAGGTATTCAACAACCTTGAGGTCTTCCTCTGATTTGTTGACTTCAGTTCCTGTGTCGCAACACGTCTTTGTCTGAACCCGCAGTGTTCATAAATGCATCCTCTGTGCACGACTATCATAACCCGTAGTTTTCTGTCACACCCTCCTGGTGTGAATCCTAAAAGACCTTCACCTGAAATCAAACCCACTCCTGCAAATGCATGATAACAGTATACATTCATAGCATACAATTGAACACTCACAGACATTCACATAATACAGAAAATATGCAGGAAAAACTGCTTCTGATTATATTAAATTGGCAAATGCCTGTATTTACAATGTGTTCCTGAGCACGGCCTGTAACAAGGTCTCATCTCTTCTCTCTTCTTCTCTCTACATGCAGACTCTCTCCTATATCTATCTCCTCTCAAAATGATATCTCTCTCTTTTACCTGAGGGGGCTCTTACAACGCTTCCCCCCAATCTACCTACCCTATTCAATTACATTGAATAGGTTGTCTAGTCCGCTATCAGATCTAGATCTCAGACATACGAACATTAATGGTCGATATACTCTACACCTACACAAAGGCACGACTTCTATGGATCAACAGCCTAAGTATTTAATTTCATTCAATTTCAAATAAAAGATGAGAACTGCACCTCTCTTAAGCTTTGAATGCACGCGCTCGACGTGGTTGGCTGGCTAGTTGGCTGACGTGGAGAGATGCTCCTGCATCAAGGAATACATCCAACCGCTTACTCAGCTTCTTCATATGCCCGACGTAACCCTGAAGATCCAGCCAGGCGAGCCATGGTATATAGTCTCCGATATTAGGAACCCCATTCAGCATGAAAAACTCCTGGACAACATCTCCTTCAATTCCTCTGGCCTAATCTTGTTCCCCGCTTCCTTGTCCAAATACCTTCTTCCCAACACCATCTTGGAAATTATATTATTTCTCACAGTAGACATCTCTTCCCTAATTTCTATAGGGAGGCCCTGCTGGCAGGTTTCTAAAATGAACCTAGCATCCGGGCCACCTCTTCTACTCTGATGTACTTGAAGGATTTGATGTGCTTGGCACTGAAGAGCTCTGTGAGGTAGATTTTCCTAGCGAGGTGCCAGTGCTCTCTGTAGGGAACCCACATGAAATTGGAGTAGTTGTAGCCCATTTATTTCCCCGCTGCAAGCTGGGGTCGGGATAGGAATGTGAGGTCGTGCGTCGAGATAAACTCTCGGGCCATCTCAGCCGAGGAGCCGACCACCCAGGGCACAGATCCCAGTCTCATATACATGAGTGGACCATATGTTTTGCAGAGTCGATCCAGGGACCTGTGAGGCAGTTTCCCCATGAGATGCAGGTGCCCGATTATGGGCAAAAGCAAGGGGACCGGGCAGCAATTTAACAGAGGGATGAAGAAGCCTGTAGATCAAGTAAATGGATACGATGGACAATGCAAGATAACCGAGCATTGGCAGATCTAGAAGAGCAAATAGCGACAGTAAATCCATTAAAATAACAGAAAATTGCAACTATCGAGGGTTTTGCATAAACTGATATGATGTGTGGTATTCTAATAAGGCAGGGTAGTGGTATCTCTATATAGTTGAGAGAACTGAAATGATTTAGGCGTCATTGAATAACATTTTTCAACATTTTCAACAGTGGAAAAACCTAGCAGTTTTCAAGCAGCAGTAAGGACAGCTTAAATCATTTTGGGGTCATGAATAACTTTATATGTGTGGCAATGATTTGTTTATTTAAATTGTAAAGATTTTTTCGGGTTCATCCGCTGAGGAGGGTCCACGTTCGGTATGTTACAAGCTCACAGACCTGTCTTAGAGCCGTGCAGTGGACACTTTCTTAATAGTATTTTGAATTTCATGACTCTAGACCAAGATATATTCTTATCTTAGTGGTGGGGTTTATTTTCTTGACATTGATTCTTTACTTCCATCTCTGTGATTTAAAGGGAACTCTCCTTTTTTTTATATCATGTAGTGCATTGGTAACTTATAAGTCTAGACCAAGATATATTCTTATCTTAGTGGTGGGGTTTATTTTTTTCACATTGATTCTTTACTTCTATCTCTATGATTTAAAAAGAATTCTCATTTTTTCTATATCATGTAGTGCATTGGTAACTTATAAGTGGTTGATGTTTAAAAAATATTTTGGGTATTAAAGAGTGTTGGAATAGATATCTACTTTATTACTCGAGTGTATAATATAGTGTGTATTTTAAAATGTGTTATGAATTGTTTTTTTTTTGTTTAGGAAGAAAAATCTTCATTATTAGATCAAAGAATTTCATTTGAGTAAATGAGGATATTCATCCACTTGAGCTAACCCACGGACTTACTTTGAAACTAGTTACCATCATTTTGACTTAATGGAGTCTTAAATATGAGTCGTTAACATTACACAATCTAAAGATATTCCAAGGTACTAAATACATATTTGCATTAAAAACAACAATTTCATTAATCTAAAATCTCAATTTTAACAAAAAAAAATTAACCAAATTCCAAAAATAACAAATGGAAAAAAGCCACGTAGCACAAAGGCTTGAGTAATGGACCCAATATTGTTTGATGTAAATATGACTCATTATCGTTTTTTCATGGTTGATAAGAAGTAAATATGAATGAACTCCAAAGTGGTCCCCTTATGGTGAAAGCCCTCACGAGGAGACGCTTTGTGGAGTAAGAGAACCCATGCTTAATTATGGAATAATGAGATGAACGAAAGTGATTTTGTGAGGGAAAATATCCTAGATGGATAGTGTTTGTCATTTCATTTCCGGTGGTATGTGGAACGTCACATAATTCCTCACGGTTAGAGGGTTATGGCCATGAGAAGTTGGATACCCCAGGTTTGGGTAATGGATCCAAGTTTGTTTGATGGGTAACGGTATGAGTTATGATATATTTTTAGATAATACTATTCTATATGGATAGTAAATTTCATGCCATTTCTGGTGGTATTTAGAATGTCACATAACTCCTCACGGTTTGAGAGTTATGGCCTTACGAAGTTGGAGGACCCTCATATGTCATCTAGAAGCCCCAAAAGGTCAAAGTAGTCAAAGTGGTTTAAGAGATTTTAAAAGGTAAATAATAAAGTGAAGT
>SNQJ01S0024930.1:0-10023 GCA_010110895.2 Picea sitchensis
CAGCCCACACTGGGTGAACCACGTAAATCTGTGTCTCTCTTGTATTGTGTGTCTTCTGTGTTTTGTTTCTACATTTGTTTTATTTTATTGCTCTGCGGTCCTGTTTTTCTAACACAATGTAGCTCATGCAACTCCTTCATGAACCTGGAAACTGTGCAAACTGCATATGATATGTCTGGTCTAGAGCGTATGAGATACAACAAGATCCCCACTAGATGTATTTATAGTGTGCTGTCAACCAGTGGAGTGTCCCCTCCATCCTCAAGTTTGACTCCTGATAGGAAAGGAGTTGGAGCAAACTTGCAGTCTGTCATGTGAAATATCTCGAGGAGATCTCGTGCATACTTGGCCTAAGATAGTTTGATGACTGATGCATCTTGAATGATCTCAAGTCGAAGGAAGAAGTGTAGCGAACCCATGTCCATCATAAAAAACCTTTCATGTAAAATCCTCTTGACTGCAACAATCACTAAATTCGAGCAACCGACGATCAACAAATCATCAACATACAAAACTAAGAGTAGAAGTGAATAAGCCATCCTAAGCATGTAAACATTTAGGTATGATTTACAACATACAAAGTTTTGTGACAATAGGTAGGAGTCTATATTGGCATACAAATCCCTTGGAGACTGCTTGAGGCCATAAAGAGACTTCTTCAGTCGACAAACCAAAGATGAGTCCTGCATAAATCCCTAGGGATGCTCCATATAGATCTTCTTAGAGAGATCACCATGAAGAAATGCATTCTTCACATCCATCAGATGGAATTCCCATCCCTTTGCAGCTGCAATGGAAAGTTACAAATGTATGGAATCCATCTTCACTACTGGAGCGAAGGTCTCATCATAGTCAATGCCATGCACTTGCTAAAAGCCTTTCGAAACAAGCTTGGATTTGTATCTGCTAATCTATCCATCCGCTACACTCTTGTTTCTATAGATCCATCTACACCTGACAAGTTTCCTTCTAGAAGGAAGGGGAACCAAATCCCAAGTCTGGTTCTCGAGGAGGGAGTTGTAATCCTATTGCATGGAGGATTCCCAAAAGGGGTTTCCAGTAGTATCGCCATAAGACTATGGATCTAAAGACTGAACCAAGAAAATATTCTTGGAGGGAAATGGTTCAGTGGTAGTGAGTGTAATAGTAGGCTCCTCGAAATCATATCAAATCCTCCTATTATTAGCTAGATCACCAATAAGATCCCCTGCATCTTGAAGAGTAGTATGTGCCCACTTGGGCCTCTGATTTGGCTCTGCATCTGTATCTAGATGCTTTGAATCTACATCTGACTGTAATGACTCTGTATCAAAATCCTCTGAATCCTCTGAATCATAACTCTCGTCTGAATAAGAGTAGACATGTGCATGCTCATCATCCTAGACAGGTGGAAGAATGAAGGTGTTTGCATGCAGCTGCTGAGGTAAATGTGAGACACTTTCCTTGAATTGGACACTTCTCTCAATGATGAGCCAGTCTGAGGAAAGATCAATAAGTTTGTATCCCTTCACATCGTTGGGGTATCCAATAAAAATACACTCAGTTCTTTGTGGATGAAGTTCCTTCCTCTTTTCAGAGGGAATCTGGGCCCATGCATGTGAACCAAAAATATGAAAGTGAGTCACTTCTGGTTTGAGGCCGCTCCAAGCCTCATAGGGGGTCTTATCCTTGACAGATCTATGGGGAGATCTGTTTTGGATGTAGGTTGCACAATTAAGTGCCTCGCCCCATAGTATCTATGGTAGTGACCTTGCATGTAGCATGAAAGATGCCATCTCTTTTAGAGATTTGTTTTTGCGCTCAACAACTCTATTTTGCTGCGGAGTATAGGGAACTGTGTGCTGCAACTGAATCCCTTCCTCATGACAAATATTCTGAATCTCATGATTGACATACTCTCCTCCGTTATTAGTTCGGAGGACCTTGATTTTCTTTCCTGAATGTGCCTCAACCAGGGCTTTGAAATATTTGAGGTATTGAAGGACCTCATATTTTTGCCTGAGAAAGTAAATCCATGTGAAAGGTGGGAAATCATCAACAAAAATGAGAACAAAACTCGCTTTTATGATTGATGGATGTGGAAAAGGACCCATGAGGTCACTATGGATCAGATCTAAAGGAGCGAAATCTCTCTGAGTATTTCCTTTGTCGAATTTCTCTTAAGGGTCTTTTCCAAGAACAAATCCCTCACAGATTCCTTTGGAGAAATGGATGTCTGGTAGACCATCAACCAATATTTTCTTTCTAAGATATTGCATATATCTAAAATTCAAATTCCCGAACCTTTCATGCCATATCTTTCTACTTTCATCAGCATGGGTAAGAAGTAAAGCATAATCTGGTTCAATAAATTTAGAAAATGTATACAATCTAGATGGATGATTTACCTCACCGGTAGAAACCCTAGAATCAGTTTGCATGTCATAGATGTCCAGTGCATTTGGTGTAAATATGACTTTCCTTTTGGTGCCAGAATTTGTCATCTGATACACAGAGAGTAGATTGACATAAAGTTTGGGAACGTGCAACACATTCTCTAAGCTTTCATTGGTGAGTTCAATCCTTCCCTTTCTAGTGACCTCGACTAGAGATTTGTCCCCCAACAAAATAGGAGGACCTTTGCATGCATACAATGAAGAATAAACTGCTTTTTTGGTAGCCATGTTATGTGATGATCCTGAATCTATGATCCAATCATCGAGAGAGGAGTTGATGGCAATCAAGGCATGGCTAGAATCACCTTTCTTGGGATTCTGATCTTGTGGCTTCTTCTTCTTGGCACCCTCGGGGATGCGATCTTCAAGGTTGTTTTTATGAAGAATTTGAGTCATTAGATTTATTTTTTTCTGCATGCATGTGGATTTTGGATGGAATCCTTTGTGGAAGTATGCGCATTTATCCCCTTTTCTTCCCTTTCCACCTTTGGATCCGGAGGAATCGGTGAAGGGTTTTGAGTACCCTTCCTTATTCGGATTTGCATGAGATTTCCTTTTGTCTTTATCTTTGGATTTCTGATATTGATTGCTGCCATCTTTCACAGTAAGTGCATGCGCCTTTGGGCCTTTGATTTTTCCCATGTTGATGATCTTTCTTTGCTCTTGTGTCAGGGATTCGATAAATTCCTCAAGAGAAGCCATCTTCCAGGTTGCTCAAGAGGTGAATTTGACTGAATGGAATGTGGATACGAACACAGAGAATTCAAGACCAAGTTTGGAGAGAATGGTGAGAACCATTTGTTTCTCCTCCTTATATTTATCAACCCCACAAGCTTTGAGTTGCGACAGTAAATCCTTGAATTTTGTAAAGAAATATTGGAGATTGTCGAAGATTTTTGGATCCAATGTGAGCAATTCAAACTCAAGCATGTGTCCCCTTACCTCATCCTATTTTCCAAAGAGACCTACCAAGGTGGTCCAGGCTTCATTGGGGGTTTTGTAGGAAGATATGTGAAAACAAAGATCGAGAGAGATGAGACTGCAAATTGTTCTGAATGCTTCATCCATTTGATTTAGATACTTGGATTTTTCTATAGCTAATGTCTGTTATGTGTCTATATTCAAGGTTAAAATGTAAAATCCTCTGGTTCGAAGATGTATGATTATTCTCTCCTTCCATGCAAAGTAATTGTAATGTGTAAGAATGAATTCTTTTGGGAATTCCATCTTTCCATTGTCTTCAATCTTTGATACCTGCAAAAAAAAAATGGTGTAACTTTTCTTAGCAATCCGTCGGCTCTGATACAATGTAAATTTTTTGAACTTGCATAGAATATATCTAGCTAGAAAATACCACACATATTTGCAAAGAGAAATTGATAAAGAAGAAGCAAGAGAGAAAGAATGGAAGAATTCTCATTAATCGTAATGAATAATGAATACTTTACACATGATATACTCTGTATAACTCAACCAATGCACATTGGAGGAGAAACCAATGTGCCATAGTGTTGGTATAGATTGATTTGGAAACACACCAACAGTTACGAGAGTAAACTACCAACTAGTCTAGTCTCTCAGGCAGTGACAGAAGTGAACTGCCACCTAACTGAGTTAACTAGTCTACCAGTCTTTAGTTAATTGACTGAAGCAGAGTGAAGTGAGGAGGATATCATGGAATAATGGGTAATGCACTAGTCTAGTGATGATACCAAGGATAATTCACATTATCTAGTGATGATCCCAATGTTGCATGGTGACAAAACCAATGCAAAATCTAGACTCCACTCAAATAGTCAAACTGAAGAGAATATTCTTCCTAGAGGAATTATCTTCCTAAAATATAGGAGACTAGATAATGAATAATAATGAATAATAAAAAAGGAAAAAACTTAGGAAAGAGAAATCCTAGGTGTGTGTGAAGTAACTCCAACACGAAACCCCTGACATGTATGAGAGAACCGACGATGGATTTTGGCCATATACTACTTCAAAAGGAGTCATGTGAATAATTGTATGGTAAGATGTGTTGTACCACCATTCAACCAGGGGTAACCACTGAGCCCACCGATTTTTCTTCTTAGATGCAAAACACCTCAAATATGTTTCCAAAAACTTGTTGACAATTTCAGTCTGACCATCTTTCTTCAGGTGATATGCGGTGTTGAGATGCAATTAGGTGCCCTTTAGCTTGAAAAATTCCTACCAAAAATTACTAGTGAAAGTGGGATGTCTATAAGAGACAATAGAATGAGGCATTCCATGAAGCTTGAATATATTATCCATGAATATTTGAGCCACTATGGATGCTATGAATAGGTGTTGAAGAGCACATAAATGAGCATATTTAGAAAGGTGACCAATGACCACCATGATGACTGATTTATTTTCTTATTTAGGTAGGCCAACAATGAAATCCATAGAAATATATTTCCAAATAACTTGGGGAATTGGAAGCGGTTAGAGTGTGCCCAAAGATTTGACTATTTATCCCTTGTTGCATTGACAGACCTCACATTTAGCCACAAAGGTGTGGATGTCATATTTCATACCATCCATGAAAAAATAACGTTTGACTCGTTCATAGGTTTTAGTAATCCTGGAATGCCCAGCTATGGGGGAAGCATGAAGTTCATAAATCACAATGGATTTAAGTTGCAATTTTTTTCTTAAATATAAACGACCTTTGCAACAAATCTTTTCATTGTGCCAAGAGTACCCTAGAGAAGTTGTAGAATTGTGTTGGAATTGGTGGATCATGTTATAAATTTTGGGATCTTGCAGCGATTCTTGACGAACATCTTGGATCCAATATGGTACAATGAAGGAGAGGGAGAAAAGGCACCCATCTTCTACATACTTTTGGGAAAGAGCGTCTGAAACTACATTTTCCTTTCCCTTCTTGTAAATTATCTCATAATCATATCCAAATAGTTTGGTCACCCATTTTTTTTGCTTTGATGATGAAATTCATTGTTTTAGAAAATACTTGAGACTCTGATGATTAGTTTTAATTTGGAAGCATTGTCCCAATAAATAAGGATGCCAGAGATGCACAACATGCAGAATAGGTAATGTTTCCTTTTCATGAATGGATTGGCCCAAATGTCTATCAAAAATCTGTTTGCTAGTGAAGGCCAAATGCCTTCCATCTTGCAAGAGGACAACCCCAATTCCTTTCCCAGATGCATCATATTCTGGTACAAAAGTCTTATTGAAATATGGAAGTTCAGGGACAAGGGTCGAGCACATAATATATTTCAAGGGTTGGAAGGAGTGATAAAAAAATGGAGTCCAAGTGAAAGCATTCATTTTAAGGAGAGCAGTGAGAGGAGTTGCAATTTTTCCATAATTTTGAACAAATTTTCGATAATAGCTCATTAAACCCAGAAAACCCCGCAAGCTCTTAAGAGTTTTAGGGAAAGGCCAATCCTGCATAGCTTCAATTTTCTTAGGACCCACTTGTACACCATCCTTGCCAAAAATATGACCCAGGTACTCCACTTCTGAGGCTCCAAAGGCACATTTAGATTGTTTCAGGAAAATTTGATTCTTAGAGAGTAGATGAAGAACTTGATCCACATGGATGAGATGGGATTTCCAAGTTTTACTATAGATGAGAATATCATCAAATAAAACTAAGACAAAATGGCATAATACATGATTCATAAGACTTTGGAAAGTGGAAGGAGAACTACACAGGCCAAGGGAATTACCAAGAACTCATAGTGACCCTCATGAGTTTGAAATGCAGTCTTGGGAATTTCTTCTTCTTTCATACATATCTGATGGTAGTAAGAACAAAGATCAATTTTAGTGAAGTATTGAGCACCAATCAATTTGTCCAAGAGGTGATCAATGATAGGAATGGGGAATTTTTATTTGATTGTGAGTTTGTTGAGGGTGCAAAAATTAGGACACTTGCGCCAAGTACCTTCTTTCTTGAGTACCATGAATACAGGGGAAGAATAATGGCTGGTACTAGGAAGGATGACACCCGCTTCTAGCAATTCATGAAAAGTTTTCTCAATTTCATTCTTCTGGGCAAAGGGATGATGATAAGGGAAAACATTGGGAGGAATAATACTTGGTATGGGAGGGATGGAATGATCATGGACTCCATGGGAAGGGGGAAGGTCTCTGGGAGTGTTAAAAAATACTTGGTGGTGAGAGAGGAAAGATTGGAGGTCAGGATGAAAAAAGGGTGTCTCAATAGCTTGAATGGAGTGGAATTGGGATAAAATTCCAGAATGACCCTTTTTGAAGAGATTTTCCATGCAATGGGAATTGGTGATCTTAGGGTTGCTTGTTGTGATGCCTTGGAACTTATAATGTTGTTCTTCTTGTTGGAATTGCATGGTTAAGTCCTAAAAATCCATGAGAATGGGGCTGAGAGTCCATAACCATTCGACACTAAGAAAAATGTCACAACCACCCATGTATATATAAAACATATGGGATTTCAGATGATACTGACCAATTTGGAGCCACACATTTTCACAATGTCCCCCCACATTTCATGGAACCTTCATTGGCAATCATGATTTGAAAATTATTGACAGAACATATGTAACAATTGACTTCTTGGGAAATGCAACGATGAAAAGAATTATCGGTTCTACCACTGACCACAAGGATGATGACTTTCCAATTTTTAATGTAACCAATTTATTTGAGGGTCTAGGGAGCAAATAAACTAGTGAGGGCATTAAGTGAAATCATTGGTTCAAATTCTAGTAGATCAGAGGGTGGGGTCGTATTAGATGGTTTTGGTAGCTCATCCACAGGTGAAACAATAGCCTCTTCTTCAGAAATATCCTTAGTCATGTCCATAAAAATCTTATGTTCCTTACACTTGTGCCTTGGAAAATATTTGTCATCACAATTATAACAAAGACCCTTGAGTTGACGTTCATCCATTTCAACCCTGGTTAATTTCTTGATCTTAAGGGGAGGTGCAAGAGGGGCATAATTGGTGGGTTTAGGGTGAGGATGAAAAGATGGTTTGTGGATTTGGGAGGATACAATCTATTGTTCTTCCTTGGCTCGTTGAGTAGCTTCTAACCAATTCTGGGGATGTGCCATAAGAAAATGGGCATTGATTTCATATTTTAGTCCATTGATAAATCATTCCCTGAAGAAAGCATCTAACATGCCCTCCATTCTAAAATCCAAGTGTTCAAATGCTACGATAAAGTCTTCCACTATCCCAGACTACTTCAATTTGGTCAAACGACCTAAGTGGTGGGTGTCAAAGTCAAAGCAGTCATAAAGCTCTGCAACAAACTGTGTCCAAGCAACATACCCTTGGCATGCCTTTTTATGCCATTGCCACCATTGCCAATGTTCTATATTCAGATGTAGGATACCATAATAGATCTTGGATAAATCATCAGTAATGCCATGCAAAGAGAAATACTGTTCCATTTGAGTGACCCAGCCTATGGGATTTGAGCCATCAAATTTGTTCACCTCAATTCTGGGAAGGCAAAGGTCTCAAGGAAGGTGGGTAGAATGAGGACCTTAGTAATGGGAAGAGTCATGGGCTTATTAATAGGTTGATTCTTCAGAAGAGGAAGGGTTCTAGGAACTTCCCATCAATTGGTCAAGTGTGGCTTTGATATATTTGATGTGGGCACATTGGTCCTTGATGATATGAACACATGAATTGAGAGAACTAATGTTGGGATTGATATTATTGATTTCCTCCTTGTTCTGGAGGTTGTGAGCAACCAATGCATTGAGTTCTTGGGTGTGGGTGTTGGCCATTTGAAAAAATGGTTAGGAAAATGGGATGGGGGGGAAGTAGGGGGCTGTTTCAGGATAAATCTGTGAGTGTGGACACAAACCGATCTCCCTAGATCCACCTGGATCTAGAACAAAACAGGACATAATAATACACTTTCCCTAGATTTTAACTATTGAATGAACTAGGAGGCAAGAATCATATACATACCTTTTCATCTCTTCCTTAGGTCTCTGTTGTTCCAAGCTTCACTCCAATGCTCTTGTATCGTCCAGACCACAACAAAACAAACCAATCGAAGTGAAGACAATTCAATATATTCAACAGTTAATCCATACATATGATCAAGGAGTTATGTAATAAAGTGACATCAGCTTTATGGGAAAGGGACATATTACTGTATTATATTGATTGAAAGTGAAACTTACAACCTGAGCCTTGATGCTGCAAATCTCCTTTCGATGGATCCTATCCCTAACACACACACTTGCTCATGCATGAATAAAATCAACCACTTTTGATAACCTTGCTGGTGTCTCTAGCTGCTATAGCATCAGTCCTTCACACAATCTTCCACTAATTCTCCAATTAATCCCTTGCTAGTTTGCTTCTAACCTTTTCCATGAGCATTCTCTTCAATATATAGGAGAGAATAGATTAGTTACTTGGATAGGAATAATCCAAGATATCAAGAAAACCAGTACTTAGATAACCATTCGAATGCCAACTCACCCTTCTAGAAGATTCCCTTCTAGAAGGCTCGAGAACTTCATCTTTTTCCTTCCTTTAGAAGATGTTCGCACCCTGATAGTTAGGTACAGTGTGAACCCCTGGCACCCTGGCTTAATGCAGCCTGTGAGAATCATGCATTCTCGCAGGCAAATATATAAGTAGCCTGCGAACCTCCCTTAAAAATATGATTTCTGGAAGCAGACAAAGGTAACTTTTCTTAGGAAAGTGTTCTTAGTGAAGAGCTTGATTTTCCATCATCATTACATCATTATGACCACCAAAATTGTGGATAACAGGGGCTGAGAGAGGTGGGTGGGACCACTGAGAATATTGGTGTCAAGTGATAGGTACCACTGTGATCAGGGTGAAAATGGGAATACAATGGGATATGGGCCAAATAAGGGTGCCAGAAAAGGGGTCGGGTCCACTAAAACAAATGTATTAAAAATGATAGATACCATGGGAATCAGAGTGAAGAGAGGAATCCAATGGGATAGGTCCCAAATAAGTGTGTCGGTGGGACCACTATACTTTGAAGTCCTGAAAGGCCCACATTCTTAATAGGAAAAAATGTGTAGTAATTTTGCAAGCAAAATGTAGGAGGTAAAGTTGCAAGGCAATAGATCTTGGTTTCAGAGGACCTTGATTTTCTTTCCTGATTATGTCTCAACAAGGGCTTTGAAATATTTGAGGTGTTGAAAGACCTCAAATTTTTGCCTGAGAAAGTAAATCCATGTGAAACGTGAGAAATCATCAACAAAAATGAAAAATGAATAATGAATAATTTACACATGATATACTTTGTATAACTCAACCAATGCAGGAGGTAATATCTAAAGGTGCAAGAAAAATCCAGGAGTTAATGTTGGCATCTCATGACACCAACTAAGGAGGCTAGACTGTTGGGTATGTGTTATATTCTTTGCACGAGTAGTAGTGTCTGAGCACTTGCGCCGGGCGCGCGGGGGGGTAAGAGGGGGGGTGGAGCCCCCCGCGCGGGGGTTCGGGGGCAGCGCCCTCGAAATTTTTTTTTTGGGCCGACATATTTTCGCCGGTTTCGGGCCGACATATTATCGCTGGGCCGACATATTTCTGGGACGACATATTTCC
>SNQJ01S0024930.1:10033-36873 GCA_010110895.2 Picea sitchensis
ATTGTATTGTAAACAATGTAACACAATGTGTATCAATATAATATATGCTGGTTTTCCCGGTTTGGGTTTCCAGGTGAAAAATCTCTGTGTAATGTTTGTGTTTTCCATTGCATCTTTTCTGTTCTTTTCTGAATATCAGTTTGCAGTAGATATTGTACAAGGTTAGAATTTACATAGATCGTGCCCTTATCCGTACTACCTGACTACCTAAGTATTAGAGAGTATCTTCCCGTGTGTTGTTCTCGGTGGCACTATAACAGTGAGGTGATCGATTGGTTTATCTATGGAGGGCTTCATGATATCTAGGCTGATTCATATACATGTGCCTTTTGATGCGCTACCACTCGAAGGGCTATTAACAGGGGTTACAAGGGTGGCTAACAATGTGTGTTTAAGTAACACTTGCAGTTCTTGTGTGTATGTTTTTCTGACCATAGATTTATGCACAAAATGAAATATCTCTGTAGCTTTAAGATGCATAAATACATCTCTACCCTGAAAAAAATAACCCACAATTTTCTGCCAAGGAAGGTGCTCTAATACCACTTGTAAGGTACCAAATCTATTATAATAGATGAAAACATGAAAATTGCAGAGAATAACAACGAAACAACACAATATATGAAACCATGACACCAAAATAATACCTTTATTGATAGGAAACAATGTTCACTTGCCTCTTTGAGGGGAAAACCTCCAACAGAGCAACGCTCTATTACAATAATTCTCAAGACAAATCTTCTCATACCCTCTACTCCTATTTATACTAAATCTATCTATCAAAAGAACCATATAGAGGAAGATCCTTCTAGAAGCAGAAGCTTCTATTAGGTCTTCTTACATTTGAATTATTCTTCCTTATTGCTAGGCATTATTAATGTTGGCCTTTATTACATGGAAATATATTATTATACCTATGTAATGGGTTAGGGAGGTTAGGTCCCTAACATTCCATTCAAGTATGAGGGCGAGACATGAGGACCTAGCTGCATATTTCATCCTTTAGGCCACTGATAAATCATTCCTGGAAGAATGCATCTGTCATGCCCTCCATTCTGAAGGCCAAAAGATCATATTTATAAAGTATTCCATTGTGCCTGACTGTTTCATCTTGGTCAAACATCCTAAATAGTGGGTGTCAATTTCAAAGTGTTCATAGAGCTCTACAGCAAATTGGGTCCATAAAATATACCCATGGCATGCATTTTTACACCATTTCCACCATTATTAGTGTTCAGGATCGAGATAGAGAACAACATAATGAAGTTTGGCCAACTCATCGGTAATGACATCCATATAGAAATAATGCCCCATTTGAGTGACCTAGCCCGTTGCATCAAATCCATAAAATTTAATGATCTCAACACGAGGAAGACAGGGGTCACAATGGAAGGAGTTGGATTGAAAAATCATAGAATGGGAGGAAGCAACACCATCTAAGTGGGACAGTTGGTTCAACGAGGAAGGGACCTGGGGGCGGTTCAACAACTGATTGACAACAGACTGGAGGGTGGAAAATTGTCCCATGAATTTGGCATCCATGGCATCAAATTGTTGTTGGACTTGGGTCTATAAATTTTCAATGTGGGGAATGGCGGAATAAATATCATAAGTCACTTGGTGGAGGGACTCCTTGTTCTGAGTGATGGAAGCTTGTAGGTCTTGGTTGCGAGTGGTGGCCATTTGGATATGAGGGGTGCCTATAAGGGAAATGGCTGGGTGGGTGGGACCATAGAAAAGAAGGAATTAGAAGTGATAGGTACCACGATGATCATGGCGAAAAGGGGAGTATAATGGGAGAGGTGGAAAATTGAAGCACCACGAAGGGGGTCAGGTCCACTAAAAAAAAGTCTTGAAAATGAAAGTTACCACTATGATCAGGGCAAGGAGAGGAATCCAATGGGATAGGTACCGAATAAGGGATACTCTTTTTTTTTTTACTCCTATGTAGTTATACTCCAATTTGAATGATACTACAGTGGCAAAATGGCCAAATTATTAACAAGAAGAAATGTGTAGGAATTTTGTAACCCGAATGCAAGAGGCAAGGTTGCATGACAATAGATATTGTTTGTTCCTTTTCTGATCCATTTCCATCCCAAGGGTTAGGGTGTTTAGGGTTTCTACAGACAAGGGTTTGCCCTGTGCTATAGCTATCTGATATACATGAGGGGTCGAACAATAGTACTTGGCCCAATATCTTAGGGCACCAAATAAGGAGGCTAGACCATACCCTTAGACATACTACCCGATTACCCGGGTACTAGAGAGGATCTTCCCGAGTGTTGTTCTCGGTGGCACTATAATAGTCATGTGACCGATCGATGTATCTACAAAGTGATTCAAGATATCTAGGCCAATTCATATATAGGTGTTTTTTGATGTGCTACCACTCGAAGGGGTACCAACATGGGTTACAAGGGTGGCCAACAATGTGAACTTAAGTACCACTTGTAGTTCCTGTGTGTATGCTTCCCCAACCACATATTTATGCGTTGAATGATAGATCTCTATAGATTTAAGATGCCAAAATATGTCTCTACCCTGAAAAAAATAACCCACAACTTTCTTCCAAGGAAAGTGCTCTGATATCACTTGTAAGGTACCTGATCTATTATAATAGCATAGAAATATAAATACTGTCAAAAATAACAATGAAACAACAAAGTATATGAAACCACAACGCCAAAATAATACCTTTATTGATAGGAAACAATGTTCACTTGCCTCTTCGAGGGGGAAACCTCCAACCGAGCACCACTCTATTAAAATAATTCTCAAGAAAAAACTTCTCATGCTTCCTACTCTTATTTATACTAATTCTATCTTCTAAAGAACCTTCTAGTGGAAGATCTTTCTAGAAGTAGAAGCTTCTATTAGGTCTTCTTACATTGACTTTTCTCATTTATTAAATAGGCCTTATAAACTAATGTCGACCTTTATTACATGGAAAATATATTATTCTACCTACATGAGGGGTTAGGGAGGTTAGGTCCCTAACAATGAGTCCATTGAACATGAACTTTCATCAACACCACCACTTCCCAGATGGGTCTGTTCAACATGAGAATTAGATGCTGATCTTGTCGGTGATCATATAGATCAATGTCATATATGTTCACTGTAGTGTCCCCTTTTGTACACATACCAATTTGTAGTGTACCAATTCACTACCCAGGTTTACAAACCCCTCAATTACCATTCTATACATGAATGTTTACATAATTGATATTACCATTCTATATACATGAATGTTTATATAATTGATATGTGAATTATAAATCCATGCATTTAACACAATTAAACATATTTAAATCTCAGAATAAAATATATAAATTACTGCTACAATTAAACAAAACTATAAGCATTCAACAATACCATTTACGGAACAATGATACAACAGAAAGCAATATGCTCAATATGATTAAAGCATAATTCAGATATACTTATCTTTTAATATCAGAGAAATCAATAACTATGTAAGTCTTCCACCTAACCTCTCCTACTTTAGACTACACTCATCGCTCATCAACAAGAGTCACCCTTCAGCCGGGACTTGGCTCCACTCCCCGCAAGGAATCTAGATTCGTACCGAGGTTACAGGGAAGATAATCACATACACATTCACCGTGAAAGAAGTCCCGTAATTCCTTCTACCAATGCGACACGCATCTCTTCTACACTGCTCCACCTCGTGAGAGTGCACTTTCACCTTATATTCTTCGGCCGCTCTTTACCTTGGGTTACAGAATGCATCGGACCGAATTCTTTGGGCTCTATGGCAGCTGCGTGGGTTCCTTCCAAGAGTTCTTTCCTCCCTCTGCGCACTCTCACTGAGGACGCTTTCACGTTATCGTCGAAGCCTCACGGCAGCCCCAAAGATCGCTGTCACATCAATCCAATGAAACATGTAATAATAAGGATTCCCAAAAGGTTCAACTGTCACATGATAAGCTCACGGGATGATTTCAGAACAGCGACTTCACACAAAGCAGTCTTTCAGTTTTCCCGAGCAAACAGAGATAATTTCACTCGATTCATCAAAGGCTTCGCGTTCAGGGAAAGCGAACACGGCTATCCTCCGAGACACGGGCTTTCCCAAAGACCAACACAGACTCCACACTCAATGGACAGGGTGTTCATGGATTCTTCGGGACAACACAGGATTTTTCTCTCCGTATCGAGATTACATGCCAGTTCGCCATGTAATCGGCCTCCATTTTACCAAGCAACCGGGTCAATAGAATGCATGTATTCTTCCGATCTTCCACGACATAGATTCCTCCCGGCAATCCGGACCGTATCGAGTCAACCCCTTCACGGGCTTGTTGTCTCGTTTTGATTCAAAGATGCACCGTGGCTGACACTTGTCACCTCGAACTGATGTGTTCTGATCCAGACGCTCTCACAATTCCTCCCACTCACTGGGAAATCACGGCCTTTCCTAGCGCGACTTAGATTAAAATAATGTGCACATGGATTTTAGGAATAATTAATAAAATATTATTCCAGGCTCAAGCCCCCTAGGCTTAGTCCCCTAGGCTCAACACTCAACACCTTTCCTGTACCTTCTTCCGCGTTCCTAGTCCCTTTGCCTTCCACTTCAGGACGCTTACCTTCACTTTTCATCGTGCGGGACGGTCCGTGACTGGTGGCATTTATTTGGTATTAGTTGACTCAAGATACATACAAGTATATTTCACAATGTCAGCTCCCTTCGGTCTTCAACACTTAGGCTCCTGTCATCGAACACATAAGCTTCATAAATTATAGGAACTCGTCACTACCCATAAATACATATGTATTAACGGCTTCATACATCGTGTTTATAAAGGGTCAGCCTTTAGACATATAATCCTCTCCTTATATTTTTTGCACTGCCCTCAAGGTAACTTTATTAACGCTTCCGCTAATCCTCCAAAATTTTCAAAAAGATGCGGGTACTCATTCAGATATTATCCGTGATGTTCTGTCGCTGGCTCTCGTAGTCAAGACAGTCCATCGATCTTTACAAGCTCTTATGGTTCGATTCCGGGAGCTTGTTTTTCATTCAATATACATTGATGCACTTCATAGACACCTTCTCGGTTCCAGAATCTTAAATCATTATTCCAATCGACATATGATTAGCATCGTGTATATAGGATTTTCCTTAAGTAATGGAAATATAAGATACCTAGGCAGGCCAGCCAGGGTGCAGTAATGCAATCATTTAGGCAATGTATATGTATGTATATACAAACAAATTCAATAACATTAAACTGTGATACAATATAATACTCATATAATAAAATAGAGAATTGTACTTATCTTTGAGTGAAAAGACCTCCCACCTAAGAGCAGAGCTATGACTCCATCAACAATGGCTTCCCAAGATAGCCATAGTCCACAATCCTTATCCACATGTTCTAGGCCAAGGTACCAGACCTCTGCAAGACTCCAACCATTCAAACCTCGGCAATATTCCAACCAACGATCTCTCATTCCACACATGCCCTGCTCCACCCCGTGAGAATGCACCTTCTCCACACCGGACAAATTCCTTCTACCGCCAATCTCCTTACCTTGGGTTGCGTGAACAAACGGACCGAAGTCTTAGAGCACCGTTGGCCCGGAGTCCAACCCGCCTCAGTTGCTCTGCCGTGATCTTCCCGAGATACTCCTTGTAGCCAACAATTTAACTTTATCAACATCATCTCATATGCATCAACTATATATGCAGTTATCATGAGAAGACATACAAGAATTTATTTAGGAATTCCAATTAATTCAAAGGAAATTCAGCTTTTATTCCCAAAACATGACATCCTATTTCATGATTCATTCTTGGCTTTTGCTACATTATGAATGCATTCATCCCTGTGATTTTTCCACATGCACAAAACTGCCTACTATTTTTTTGCAAGACTTCATCTTGCATAATGCCAACAAATTGTCAATAGTTCCTATACATCATAATTCCATATGTGTACAGCATCTTAGGCAATAATCTTAGAATTTCTGCACCTCGCAATTCAATCACAAATACTGTAATTCACCAATAGAATGACTCTGTCATTCTATGACATGCATGTCCACCGCTAACAATAGTTCATTATTTCAATTTTCAACATAAAAATTTTATGTAGTCTCCATTCAAGGGATCACTGGGTTTATAATATCTTCATTGCGTTGTTTAACAAATTCTAAATGTTCTCACTCTGGGGGTTAGCAACATTTCGCCATCAACATAATTATTTCCACATGCAACAATATATATGCATGTACTTACCAAACATATCCAACCATTGCACTTAGTATGCAATTATATCACTTATTATGAATGAGTGCAATTCTCAATGCACACTTATTCAATGCACCTCGTACTGAATTACAATGCTCTCCGCCCTACCATGTATCTCACCATCCATGGGTTGAATTCCGGGCCAATGTTGCCACACAATCTTCATATACACTTCCCTTATCTTTCCACCACTGCGCCTTCTAATTAACACTACACCAAGAATATAACTACGTGGTGTTCATTAGTGTTAAAAAAAAAAGTTTGCAGCCCAAGTTTATTTAAAAGTAGAAAGCTTTTAGTACCTGTGTGGCTCATAATCTTTCCATATCTTTATCTTGCCATGTCCAACCATGTCCCTTCTCATATACATGACTAGGCATTCATTCTTGTAACAAATTCTTATCTTTTAATTTTGTTGTGCAACCTCTCATAACCAAATTAATATGACATTCTACTATGTCAATGTGTCCATTCAAAGCTGTGTTGATTTGACTAACATGTGCTCATGTACTTACCACATTCCGTGGTATGCATTCAAATAATATAATCATGTGATTTAATAACATAGCTCAGGATGAGGAAATTCTTACCATAATTTCTTTTCAACAATTATGCAAAAAGAGTGATAAAACTCTTACCTCCATGACTGCCATTAAAAATTATAATACCTGAATATCTAATAGCAGTATAAGCTTTCATGCTTATTAGACTTATAACTAGTCGCTCTTTCAAATTTCCGTTGTTTCTCTTATTGTGCAAATAACATTACTGTATCAATAGATTTGGTAAATTTGCAAGATTCTTTCCTATTGGGTCCAAACAAGCCAAACATACTACCAAGTATAAATTGCAACAACTTCTTTCTTCAAAACTGACCAAAAATAATGGCTTTTGATCACGCTAATGGTCTTTGATATCCATGATGACCAAAGATAAGTCACATTATGCATTTCTTTTAGATTTGCCAGCTTCAATTCTCAGACACTGGGTACATACACTATGTTTTTAAACAGAAGTAAATCATCGGCCTCTAAAGCATAAGATCCTTTCTCGCATCGCGGGCTTTTCCTCACACAGTTTTGCTACCGTGATTTCGATAAATCCAAGACTTGCAAATTTCCACAATTTGCCTTCAACTCAGTTCACATGCTAATGGCTGTAGTATTGTAACTCCATATGCACTTTTCTCACGAGTGCATCGCCCACTTTATTGTCCTTCCTTTGATACATTTGATATCAAAGTCATATTCACACAAAAAAGTTCCAAATGCATCTAATTTGTCCGCATTTAAGGTTATTATTGATCAACAGACATTTCAGATCATTGTGGTCTATTCTTAATTCAATCTCTTGCCTATGAGAGGTAATGTCTCTTATCACTAACGCGATGGATACCGCCGCCAACTCTAAAACCGCGAGTGGCATAATGCTTTTCATGTTCCTTTTAGCTTCTCGATTCATACCAAATTACAATCCTTTCTTGGCCGGTAGAACTCTCCTGTTCCTTACACGCGACTATGCATACTACACAATCCTCATTTGGATCAATCAACTTTCGATTGAGCACTAGTGAGTAGTCGCTTCAATTGCGGGAAGCTATTCTCACATTGTTTCATCTAATCGAACTTCTCCTTCCTTTGTAAAGAAGTGATAGCATGAGCTACCCTCGAAAATCCGGCTATGAACCTCCAATAATAACCCTCACACTCCATGAAGGATCTAACTTCATATTCTCTTTGGTGCCGCCACCTTGATGGCTCCTTTACCTTTTCAAGATCCACATCAATCCCTTCCTCAGATATATGTCCTGGGATAATGGATCTTCTTTTGGTAAATGAGCATTTGCTCAGCTTTGCATATAGTTGGTGTTCTCTCAACACCGCAACACCATTCTAAGATGTTATTCGTGTTCTTCCTTCCTCGGTTTTGGTGTACTCCAAGATATCGCCCAAGAAGACTATAACGAATCTTGTCCAGATAATTTATGAACACTCCATTCATTAAACACATGAAGATACCAGCGCCATGGACAATCCAAACGGCAATTCATCAGAACTCATAATGACTGTATCTTTGTTCTCCAAGGCGCCATGGATGTATTCTATCTTTTTTATCCTAATTTGTGATATACATTCAGACGAAGATCTATCTTCAAAAATACTGATCCTTTAATCATCAAAGATTCTATCAACTTGGCAGAGGGTATTTGTTTTTGACAAGGACTTTATTCAACTGGGCCGAAGTCAATGCATACCTTCAAAGACTTGGACTGCGGGTTATACCTGGGATATACCACTTCTGACGCAGAGGTCTCACCTATCACTCCTCAAGAAGGTCTCTTCACTCGGGATTCCTCCGCTTACAAGATCAATAAATCCTATTGTTGAGCCGGTTTACCTTTGATTCCTCACTGAATCACTGTCAATATTCGACTCCACAAGGCTTCCTCTTTCCTTCAAAGACGTTCCCTGCACTTTGCCGTGACACTCTGTTACCTGAAATCCTTATCGGGCTTCGGCTTGACGCTTACGCCGAGAGTCACTCACCTTTCGAACTCTCCCGCATCACCGATAAGCTCCTTTTTACTGCAGGTTAGTCCTTCCGGAAGCTTAGCCTCTTGACTCATATGTGACTATGCCAAGACGTGTCATTTCTAATAGATCATCCTATCGAAGTTTCAAGATCTTCTATTGCCATCAGCGCAAGATGCCTTCGCAATCCCCGATTCTTTGATTTTGCCTTAGCCCTTCAAGTTAAGCCCTAGCCGATGTGATCGCTAATTTCGCGACTGGGCCTTTATCCTTTATCTAGGGTTTGGGGGTTTCTCAGAATATGAATGCTTCAAAGCTTGACATCGTAAATCCCGATTTCCCGATTCCGATGGGCTCCGTCTATGGCTAGCCCTCCGGCTAGAGCCTCACCATACAACCACACTATATGACCTTTAATCAAACCACCCATCGTGGTTTCGGCGATTTCAACCTCAAGCTCAACGACTTCCTTAGGATCTCCGATGGGTCCCAGTCATCGACTTGTCAACGATCCTTTCTCCTCTGGCTATAAATCTGCGATTCGCCCTTCTGATACCGGTGTGGCCCTCACACTCTAAGTTATATCGGGAAATCGCGATTGCCATTTTCTCTGTATGCAAGAAACCTTTGCCTGAAATCTCCGGATTCCCGCATTCCCGAGTGCCGACGTTTTTGTTTTAACCTTTCTCATGGTTAAGCCCCGCTTCATACGACCACTCCTGCGTGGATCATAGCCTCTTAACTCCCATCGGTTTCGGTTCATGATTCCGAATGTAATTTAAACTTCTTTCACGATCCCCGGGATATCCGGCTATACCTCGACATTCGTGAGTGTGACACTGGCTCCAACACTGCCCCACTCTAGTCGCGGCCCACTCACAAGGACAAGTTATCACAACGGGCTTTCGCGATTCTTGATGCACCGATTCACAAGACCCTCCAAGTCCCGAAACCCAATGGGTTGAAAATAACGATCCCATATACTGAATTCTCTATTGGGATATCATATCTCCTTGCTGGATATTATTCACTGTCTTCCACTCCGATGAAAAATCCATGGCTCTTGAATATCCCGACGTTTCTTTGGGACTTCTCCTCCACTCATGAGGACTTAAGTCCCGTGACAACTGGCCAACTTCTAATTTGCTGACGTGGTAATACTACTGTGGATCTTACTTTACTCACCATCCTCCTGTGTTTAAATTGCGGCAATATCAGAGGGTTTTAAACCTCGCACGTTTCTCCGGGATTCATGTTGTAAGTATGTCTTCCTCCCTATCAGATTCAATTGTCTTCTAGCACCTCAGGTAGAAACTTCCTGCTGGTCGTGGGAGATCATACTAGTCAGTAGCTCATAAAGACGCTTAAACTTCCCCGAGGCTTAAAACTCACACATCTCCTTGACGCCGGGAGAAACCACAGTATCCAAATTGGTCCTCCACTAATTCCCTCTCTGCATTCTCTGTCCAAAGATCACCTCACACACCTAGGCTCAGTTGTCAAACCTTAGCCTCCTGAGCACCAATTTGTAGTGTCCCTTGTACACATACCAATTCCTAGAAATTTCACTCCACTACCCAGGCCAAACCCCTCAATTACTATTCTATACATGAATGTTTACATAATTGATATTTAATTATGTCCACATGCATTTAACACAATTAAACATATTTAAATCTCAGAATAAAATATATAATTTACTCCTGCAATTAAGCAAACCATAGTATTCAACAGCAAATTCATTTCTATACAAATGGAAAATATGATATACATAAATGTAGCAACATACTGTTATGATTAAAGCATAATTCATATATACTTATCTTTTTAATAGTCGTAGAATCCACTTGAAATTAAGTGTAGGCCTTCCTAATGAATTCCTCCTGTACTTTTAGGGACTACACTGTCTATCACCAACAGAGGGGTCACCTTCGAAATGGGACCGAGCTCCACTGTGGGTAAGGAATTCTAGACTCAAATGAGTTACATGTGGAAGACAATCACATACATTCAGAAGAAGCTTCCTGTGAATCTCCCACGCCACTGCATTGCACTTTTCCCTCATGCTCAAGTTTCCACTCCTGTGAGAGTGCACCTTCTCTGCTGCCTGGGACAATTCTTCTACTGGGCCTCCTTACTCTTTAAGTTACAGGAAATGTATCTGACTCTGAATCTATTTTGGCCTCTATGGCAGCTGCTGTGGGTTCCTTCCAAGAGTTTTCCTTCATGACTTCTCACTGGAGGGAGCTACAGTTAATAAGCCTCCTACTTAGCCTCCAAGACTGTTGTCACATCAATCCATAGGAAACACACACAAGGCTTCCTAAAAAGGTTCATTGTCACAGGATTAAGCTCACTTCTGGATGATTTCCCTTGAGCAGGCTTCAATGCATGTGCTAGCTCAATTCTTTCCTGAAAATGGTAGACACTTTGGCCCTTGATTCACTGTGCTTCCTGCTCAGTGGGAAGCTAACACCTATCCCCTCCGGTATACTTGGATTTCTCAAAGACTAAACACGTACTCCATGCCTAAATTTGAGTAGGGTGTTCATGGATTCTTCAGACAACATAGACTTTTCCTCTCCAGAATGATTACAGCACGCAGGTCTCTTGCTTAACTGCCTCTCCCATCACTGCCACCGGGCTCTAATAGAATGCATGACACTCTGCTTCTTCCACTACGTAGATTCCTCTCTCCCTAATCCTAATCGAATGGAGTCTCCAAACTCTTCACGGGCTGTTGTCTCATTTTATTTCTGCATGCACGTGGCTGTTGGTTAATTTGTCAAATTCTCGAACTGTGATGTGTTCCATCCGCATTTTCCTGCCTCCTTACCACTCTAAAACTACTCTGCCTTGTATGGACTTCCAGGTTGCACACGTGATGATGGGATTTGTGAATAATAATAAAATATTATTCCCAGGCTCAAGCCCCCCCTAGGCTTAGCCCTCCCTAGGCTCATCATCACTCTTCCTTCACCTTCCACTTCTAGTCCCTTGCCCACTCAGGTGACGCCCGCCCTCTTCACTTTCTTTCAATACCTGGTCCGTGACTGGTATTTATATTTTTTAATAGTTGAATTCGGTACATACAAGTATATCACCAATGTAGGGCTCTGCTCAACACTTAGGCTTCTTGGCTTAACAAAACACATAAGCCTACAAATTATAGGAACTCTACCATCAAAATTCTATAAATATATATGTAATTCAAGCGTACAATTCGTTTCATACATCAGGTTTATAAAGGGCTCGGCCTTGGGGACATTACATTCACAGTGCCAATGAGCCTCCTCTCTTTGGATCAAGTTTTAGAGATTCATGATCCAAACACATAATATTTTGGCCATCCCTATTGGGACATAACAATGAATGAAAAGTATTGCTCTTTAATGGTGAATGCTACTTGGGATCTTGTATCGCTTTCGAAAGGAAGAAAAATTTATAGATATAAATGGGTGTATATAAATAAGTATGCATTAGATGGAAGTGTTGAAAGACACAAGGCCCAATTAGTTTCCAAAGGATTCTCTCAAGTTGAAGGCATTGAATATAATAAAACTTTTCCTCGTATAGCCAAAATGAATTCCATCCTCCTTGTTCTATCCCTTTCCACCTCACATAAATGGGAGGTCCATCAGATGGATGTTAAATCCACCTTCTTGCATCGGGATTTGTAAGAACAAATATACATGGAACAAAGTCATAGCTATGTCTAGAATAACTCCAGGCTGTATGCCACCTTGAGAAATCTCTTTATGGTCTTAAGCAAGCTCCTCGAACTTGTTACGCTAAAATGGACAACTTTCTTCTTGACACTAGATCTTCTAGATGTCATTTTGACCCTAATGTATATGCCAAGAAAGTAGGAAGCCATGTCATCATCCTTTTTCTTTATGTTTATGACCTTATTCTCATTGGTAGTGACACTAAACTTTTAACCCATGTGAAATCCATCCTTAAAAATAAATTTGAAATGATAGAATAAGAGTATTTTCATTATTTCCTTGGCCTCCAAGTATTGCAAACCAATGAAATAATTTTTCTTTCCCAATCTAAGTATGCATGTGACCTTCTTCACCAATTTCATATGGAAGATTCTAAACCAACCCCTTTCCCCTTCCATTTTGGATTCAAATTTTCTGCCACCTATACTACTCCCAAAGTTGATGCCAGTTTGTACTGTTGGTTAGTTGGTAGCCTCTTATATTTTACTCATACCCATCCTGATATTTCCTTTGTTGTTGGTATTGTTTCTCGGTATATGAAAACACCCCATGAGAGCCATTGGAAAGAAGCAAAAATGATACTTCAATACATTTGAGGTACAATTTAGTTTGGGATACATTAAAGTTCAAGAGGGACTCCTTTGCTGGTTGTTTTCACTAATTTGGATTGGGCCAACGAACCTGATGATCGAAAGTCTACTACCATTTATGTTTTCATCCTTCGTTCTGGACCTACCACTTGGGCTTGTAATAAACAACAAGATATTTATCTTTCTTCCACATAAGAAGAGTATCGAGTAGCGGTTATTGTAAGTCAAGAATCCTTGTGGATTTGACCGATCCTTTTAGAGTTTGGATTCCAATAGAAACATATGACCACCCTTTGGTGTGACAATCAAATTTCCATCAAGATCACCAAATATCTAGTTCAACATCATTACAAGAAACACATTGATATACACATCCACTTCATCATTAAGCTCATTCATGATGGAGGTATTGAAGTGCTCTTTTACCCTATAGAAGATCAAGTGGTAGATATTTTCAAAAAGTCTCTTACAAAAGTGAAGTTTACCAAACTTCAATCTATGCGAGTTCAGGAAGTTGTTATAACATTGCATAGAATAATGGAGCAATGTGGTTTTGGAATCCCTTCATGAGGTTCTCTCCAAGCACAGATGTTTTGAAAACAATATTATTATTCTATTATGACTCAAATTAATGATACGTCGAAGATGGGGAAATGACTATGTGAAAACGATGCCAATAACCCAACCCATTTTGGATGAAAATTCAAGTGGGTGTTGGAGTAACTCTAACTGTTTATTGTTATATTTCTTAAAACAAATTATATTGCAAATTTTAAGAGCATATGATAGAGTGAGTTTTGTATATAATTTTCATTTTGTTGGCTACATTCATATTTGTATTTTTATTGGTGAACAAGATAATCCACTAAAGATGGATTCATAGATGAGATGGAAAGGATTTGTTTCCTACCATGGATGGGAAGTGGATTTTACATTTCAGTGAATTATTTATAACAAAAAGAGATGAAATTTTATAAATTTGGGTAAAACTTAAAGGGCACTAAAAAAATTTAACCTTCATGAAATTTTCACTTTGAAATTCTAATCCTAGGTGTGAACAATAGGAAACAATGTGCTATACTTACTTTTTGAAACAACAAGCAATAATGTGCTATGCCTACTTTTTGAATTGACACCGCTTTGTGCTATAAATGCCTTTGGAATTGACACCATTTTGAGAGTGTTGCAATGGTGGTATAATTGACACCATTTTGAGAGTGTTGCGATGGTGGTATTAATACCCATAACTTCCATAACACAAAAAACACACAACAACCTCCTCCCATGCACTCTGAATCTTGTATACCAAGGCCAACACATGCCCATTTATAGTTGCAAGGGAGACACAATGAAGGGAAGAATATGCACAAAGGAGAAGAGAAAACATCCTTTGAGAATTGTCATGAACAACAAGAACTATACAATTGAATGAGTCACCATAATCATCCACCGTTGTTAGAACCAAATGTATAAAGTACACTAAATTTGGTTATGATGACAACATGACCCGAAGAACCATGGTTTGACAATTTTCAAGTCAATAACATTTTTCTCAACTATTAGGGACAACAATACCAACTTCCATGAACCTCCACTTCTTTCTTTTAGTATTTTCCTTTGATTGTGTAATGAGACATAATATAGATTTGCTTTGACATATGCCCTATTATCGCGCAAAATGTAGGTTGGGAAATGTTGAATTTTCTAAATGAGATGATATTGTATTTTAAAATGATATTATTATAATGATGAGTGTTTCATATATATATAGAAAATATGGTGACCATTCATGAAAGGATGCGTCCATTGGATAATAAATAACAACTTATTTATTATATATATTTATACTAAACTACTTTTCACTTTTTAATTTTCACATTATGAATACCGACCATAGTTACAATTTCAACAATCCCTCTTAACTAGGGAGGTATTCATAACATATGCAGCATCAGGTGCAACCTGCCATATGATATGGGAGAATGTATTCTTGATGTTGTGATCCAAACATCAACATTCCCTCTCAACGAGGGAGACATTTTTTATCATTCCAAAGCTTGTCTCTGAAGTATACATACTTCAATGTAGACTCATGATACATGTCTATCAGTCTTGGGAGATGTCTCTCTCCCACCTGAACCAAGAGGAAACTTCCTCTGCGGCTCTCCCTTTGAGCCATTTGACTCTCTCTGAGATCAGGTTCACTCTGGGTCTGCATCTTCGAGCGCTTTGAGTCCATATTATTCCTTGTCATGATCAAGGAAGGACTACGCCTGGGTTCATTTATCATAAGTACACCCTTGTGATAAATGTATCCTATCTCCATTGGTCTACATCCCAATCTAGGAGAAGGTCCACCCGATTCTTAATAGGTCCATTCACCTATGTTTATACACGTCATGTAGTTGTTATCGACAAGACTTGAGTTAGCTCATCCTATAAGGGGTGGCCAGTCCCTTGGGGTTGATCAAGCTAAGTAATCTTGAACAATATTTGACATATAGAGGTTTCCTCATGAAACTGATGTCTTGGTTCCTTCTGTTGGGTATGTGTTATATTCTTTGCACGAGTCCGGAAATATGTCGTCTCGGAAATATGTCGGCCCGGCGGAAATATGTCGGCAAAGGTATTATTTTGGTGTTGTGGTTTCATATATTGTGTTGTTTCGTTGTTATTCTCTGCAATTTTCATGTTTTCATCTATTATAATAGATTTGGTACCTTACAAGTGGTATTAGAGCACCTTCCTTGGCAGAAAATTGTGGGTTATTTTTTTCAAGGTAGAGACGTATTTCTTTGCACGAGTAGTATGTCGGCCGACATATGAAATATGTCGGCCCAACGGAAATGTGTTATATTCTTTGCGCACAGGGGGGTAGAGCCCCCCGCGTGGGGGATCGGGGGCAGTGCCCCCGATTTTTTTTTTTTCGGGCTGACATATTTCCGCCCGGCCGACATATTTCTGGGACGACATGTTTTCGGGACCACATGATATTAGGTGGTTTTTTTCGGCACATGGTTTCTTGCCAATGGTTTTCTATTTCCGGTTAAGGAATTAGGGTTTTGGACTAATCCAGGTCATTGGGTTAGGGTTTTGGATGCCGCTGGCTCCTATATGTATATTGTATTGTAAACAATGTAAAACAATGTATGAATATAATATATGTTGGTTTTCCCGGTTTGGGTTTCCAGGTGAAAAATCTCTGTGTAATGTTTGTATTTTCCATTGTATCTTTTCTGTTCTTTTCTAAATATCAGTTTGCAGTAGATATTGTACAAGGTCAGAATTTACACCTTCATCTAGCCATCTGAGGCACATCATGATGAAGTCTAAATTCCCTCATACCAGTCTATATAAGACCCTCTGAGGATAATGTCTCATGATGCTACCTCAAACATCAACACTCCCTCTTATCTAGGGAGGTATCTTTTCATGATGTCTTCATCTAGTAGTCCACTGACTTCTCTGCAATAAATTAGTAGCACACAACTAATACCATGCCATCGTTAGCTTGAATCATCTATCACACTATCTTCTATCAAGAAACACACAATTGCTTCAAGTTATATGGTAATCTCCATGACAACCATCTAGCGCACAACTACTACAATTCCATCCAATAGAACACGACTGTGTTGATCCATAATAGTACACAACTATTGTCCAATGGTACACAACCACTGCTAGTAGCACACAACTATTGTCCAGTGAAACATAGTCACTGCTAGTGGTACACAACCACTGTAGTAGAACAAAACTACTTCCAGAGACACACAATCTCCGTCAGTGGTACACAACCACCGTAGTAGCACACAACTACTTCCAGAGACACACAGTATCCACTAGTGGTACACAACCACCGTAGTAGAAGAAAACTATTGTCCAGAGATACACAATCTCCGCCAGTGGTACACAACCATTGTAGTAGATTACAAATACTGTCGAGAGACACAGTCTCTGCTAGTGGTACACAACCATTGTAGTAGCATACAACTACTTTCTAGAGACACACAGTCTCTGCTAGTGGTACACAACCACCATAGTAGCATAAACATACTATCTAAAGGCACACAGTCTCCGCCAGTGGTGCACAACCACTCTAGTATCATACAATTGTTGTCCAGAGACACACAATATTTGCCATAGTTTCATGACTACACATGCTTCTCATAGTTGTCACGCACTCAACGAAGTGTCACATGACTATCTGAGCCACACTCTATATGAGTAATATAGGCATGATGTGAGTCATCTGTATCATCTCTAATTTGTACTAGTATGATGCTACTGCATCATATTTAAGATGTACTAGCATAATGCGACTCATGCATACACATCATCTCTAAGATGTACTAGCATGATGCTAATGCATCATATCTAAGTTGTACTAGCATGACGTGGAGTATCATCTACATCATCTCTAAGTTGTACTAACATGACACAAATGCATCATATCTAAGCTGTACTAACATGGCGCAAATGCATCATATCTAAGTTGTACTTTCATGATGTAGATGAGTGCCTCTGCATCATCTCTAAGCCATACTAGCATGGTGTCAATGCACCATCTCTAAGATGTACTAGCATGATGCAAGTCATCTACATCATCTCTAAGTTGTACTAGAATGATGCTACTACATCATATATAAGATGTACTAGCATGATGCAACTCAAGAATATGCATTATCTCTAACTTGTACTAGCATCATGCTAATGCATCATATCTAAGTTGTACTAGCATGATGTGTCTCAAGAAATATGTATCATATATAAGGTGTACTAGCATGATGATGAAGCATAGTATCTAAGCTATACTAGCATGATACAGATCAACATTCTCTCTAAACCAAGGGAGAAATCTCCACAAGTCCCAACTTGTCCCTGAAGTACACAAACTCCCCTTAGGACAAGTGCTTTGTCAGAATATTCGCTATATTCTCATTGGTGGAGATATACTGGAGTTTTACTTCTCCCTTTTGGACTTGATCACGTATGTAATAATACTTGATCTCAATGTGCTTCGACCCGTCATGGAACATGGGGTTCTCTAAAATATTCACACAACTTTTATTATCACAGTATATTACGGTCGAATCTAGTGCTTGATCAAACAGTCCAGAAACCAACTTACAAATCCATACTACTTCTGTACATTCATCACAAGCTACAATATACTCTTCCTCTGCAGTACTAAGTGCAACAAACTTCCTCTTCTTGCTAGTCCAAGATATCATAGCAAAGCCCAAACTGAATAATACTCTTGACGTACTCTTTTTGTCATCTGCACTCCCTGCCCAATTAGAATATGTATATCCTTGCATCGGTACATCACTTTTTGAGACATATCTCAAACCATATTTTAACATACCACACACTTATCTCAATATGTGCTTTGCGACAATCCAATTCTCATGTCTCGATTCCACCTGGAACTGACTCAACAACAAAGCAAATGTTCGACCTGATATTAACCAAATACATTAGTGATACGATCAACTATCGATACATGGAAGGATCCAACAAATTTGACTCAAAACCTCTCAGTTTATTCAATTTCATCACCATGGGAGTGGTCATGGATTTGCGGTCCATCATCCCAAATATAAAAAAGGATTGTGATAACATACTTCCCTTGAGGATCTCACCTAGATTTTGCCATACTTCTAATCCCAAATAGTAATGCATAAAACCAATATCCTTCATTTTGAACTTAGAGGCCAATTCCATTTTTCAATGAAGAAAACCCTTCTTGTCCAGTTTGCCTCACTGATTGCTCCCTCTTTATATGAGAACAATATTTCCATGAACCTTCTTCTGTATATCCATCTACTACATTGTTGGAAAAAAGTGCTGAAGGAAATCACCCACAACAACCATTGAAGCATTAGAGTGCAATTCAAAAAATCTATATCAATGATGGTAGTGTTTGGCATTGCTCAAGTTTACTTTACAAATCTCAGCCAAGACTTTGGGTATCTGTGAGCCTACACACAGTTTGATCCCACCAACTACCAATTCCTTGCACCACTTAACATGTGACATTTTCCAAAAAATGAAGCATCCCACCTCTCCTCCCTTGGATAAGTTATAAGTTTCAACCACTTTATTTCCTGTCTCGAACTCGGATGTCACCATATTCACATTCCCCATCGCATATAGGTTGTTGATAGAATTCAAAGCCTTTTGTCCCCCGCTTGTAGCAATGTAATTATGCACAATATACTGATTCGAAGAAGCTTCAATAGGATTATTATTTATGGAGACAACTGGGTTAGATAAAATGGGATGAAGGGTGCCTCAATTACACCAAGAAGCAACTGCACATGAGTCCATCTGCAACCAAATATGGGAATGGAAGCCTTTCCCAGTTGGGATTTCATCTAGTGCTTCACGTGGTACCATGAATTATCCTTGGAAGACGTTGCAATGCACGTCTCTTCATGAATGGGCAGTTCCAGGACAATTTCCATCCCAACATCCTTCCTGTCATTGCTTTCGCTCGACCCAAATGAGTTCCTTATGGCCTCGTAGCCTCAACCTGTCACCGATCACAGACAATGTAATTTTCCCTTGCAGGAAAGGTGGATCTCCTTTAATTAAACTTACATTACTCTCCACCCCAACCTATAAATCCATGGGTGGTCACTGACCATTTTCCACAAGTGATCATCAAAACGAAAACGATATCATCGTTCTCTCCAAAATCCAAATCCAAAAGAATATTTTAACAATGTCAATGTTCACTTCAAATACACACACACACACACACCTCTCATGGATTCTCCTTCAAACCTGTTGTTATGTTAGAGTAGACTAATTCATCTTTCTCCAACATTTTCAATTTTCCATGGCCAAAATCAGAAATTTTCATAACCAGGTTCCGTTGAATTCATGCAGGAAGAAAAAAAATATCATTTACTACAACATCAATCAGCTCCTTGTTACATCACCCATTTCGTAAGTCTGATTAGATATACCATCATTCCTCTTCCATCTTCGATAGAATTAAATATTTCATTGAGAAAAGACAACGAGAATTACATATCTCTAGAACGATGATAATGATGGTTTCTATGGTGATGGCGGTGCTGCCCACTGTGAAAATTATAATCTATTCCATGGAAATTACAGTTCTCTGTGATTTTCAAACTCAATCTCAGGAAAAACTACCATGTGCTCACTAGGTTTCCCAAGAGATTAGGTCAATGCTCCAGGAAATTAGGCCAGGAAATCTTCACACAAAACTCAAGCTATCTCTCTCATTTTCCTAGGCCCTCCCATGAGGGAGTCAAGCTCAAACCCACTCCGATACATGTTGATTTTTCTAAATGAGATTATATTGTATTTTCGAATGATATTATTATAATGATGAATATTTCATATATATAGAACATATGGTGACCATCCATGAAAGGATGTGTTCCTTGTATAATAAATAACTACTTATTTATTATATATATCTATACTAAACTACTTTTCACATTATGAATACCGAACATAGTTACAATTTCAATAGGAAACGCCCGACCTAAACCACAATATGGCGACAACTAGGAGAATACCTACCCACTGTCACCTTAGAAATGTATTTTCGTCACTTTATAGGTGAAAGTGATCACCTCAAGGGGGTAATCCCAGGTGACCCTAGGGGGAAATGAGACGAAAAATGAGATGATGAAATGAATGCCCCTATAGGTCAAGTTTCTAAGTGGAATATGGCTTCGATGTCATGTCTTAGAAATAGTTTAAAGTAGCCAAGTCTTTGAGTACCTACAGAAAGTGTTTGTACTTTCCCAAGACACAAGAAAAACCAAATATACAAGCTATATGTTAAGTGAACAAGCAAGTTAACCTTGTTGTCCCTATTTGTAGAAATCAACAAAGATATATATCAGATAGAAACAATTAATAAAGCTTCTAGATAATATGCTAAAAGTCATGGAAATGATGCAAGACATAAGCTAGTAAACACTAGTATAACTCTAGTATAAAAGCACAAGACTTTAGCGATGAAACAAGGTTGTAAGAAACAAGTACTGCAGAGATATTATTCATACTTATTTATGTATCAAACACATTGTTACAATAGAAAAATCATCCACTAAAAATCACAAATAATCCACCCAAAAGATGTACTAGTACTAGTAGATTATAGGGGCAAATTATTAGCAACTTCTGACGGTTGAAAAGTGAGTTATAAGTAAGTAAAAGAATGATTTTCTGCAGCCCTAATGGCTGTAGATTTTAATGAGTTATACCTCTATGAATACCAAGCCAATCAAGATGCCTTAGTGGCCTTGACGATATCTTAGCATGCAAAAATGTTTCCAACTTGAACAAGATCAATATCTCACTAAATCATGTTTACCAAGGTAAAAAAATTATTTCTCTAATGAAAAATTTATATTATTTCCTTTAAAAAAGGGTGAATGGAGTCTTTAAAACACAAGTTAGATCAAAGAGATCCCTAGGGGTGTAAACCCTCTTACTCCCTAGGGCATACTCGAGATAGATCAAGGAGGGTGTACACCCTTGTACTCCTCCAAGATACCTTGCAATAAAAGACTTCTAAACTAGAAAATGAAGAGAACTTGATGGAGGGTGTATGTACTTATACTCTTCCTAGGGGTTTAACCAATAATATCATGAAAAGAGAAAGAATAATGCATATTTTCTTTACCAAAACCAAGAAAGTTGAAAGATAAAACCCTAGTTTCACCAAGACAAACCATCCATAAGTAATGAAAAGAGTCTCCAAGAGCTGCACACCACCTTATCTCATCCATTCATCAAGAGATATACCAAAAATCATTTGCAAGAGAGAGAGATACCAAAAATTCTCAAGTACAACGAAAATTTCAGCCAATGTAGTCTTCTCACAATGGCAGAGCTATGATGAAAATGAAATNGGGGACAACAACCCTTACTCTTTCCCCTTTTCCAAAAAATATATTTTAATTCATATTTGCACATAAGATAAACCTTAGAAACATGATGTCACCCTCTTGGGGCAACATTTTGGCACTTTTAGGTCAATTTGTTGGGTTGGGGATGAATGCGCTAGGCCTCCAAAGGCCAAATGTCTTCAAGGTAAGCCTCTCCTCCATGATCCAATGGCTCCCTCCCTCAAAACATTCCAAGTGTCTCCAATCACCACTAAACCCTATCCCTAGGGTGACATCAAGCCTTTAAAGGTGAAGTTTTAGCCTCCAAAGGAAAGTCGTTTGGCTTGTAGGGGATAGATGAGATCCTCCAAGGTGTCATTTAGGCCTTCAAAGGCATGTCATCATCATATGGTATGTGGGCTCTTTTATCCAACCTATGGGATTCAAGCCCCAAGGAAGCCCAAGCTAGGCTTGTCCTTCCAAAATTGTCCACCAACTAGGTCCTGCAAAGACAATGAATATGCCCTCCAAGGATCTCAACTAAAATGCATCATGATGAGTAAACCAAATCAATAAAAGAGCCATCTAAGAATGTACGCCCAAACTACCTCATCAAAATAAACAAGTGCTCAAAGACCCTATGCAATTTTCCAAGTTTAGGTATGGGAGGGTTGACAAAGCGACATATTGGGTGAATCATACATCAAGTCTAGGAATGTTTCTCGAGTGGACCTCTTTCTAAGTCACGTGGATGAGGTGACAAGGATGGGGTAAAGAATTTTGGGCATGGGGTTCATGACATACAAGGGGTTGTAGTGTCTCATTTATGGGTTCCTTTGTAGAGAGTGTGTTATACATTCGTTTTCAATGCAGCTTTTTCCAAGCCCATTTATTTCCTTTTATTCTTTTAAGATGTTTCCAGGTTGAAGCCAAAGTGGGGCTTCTACCTAAGCATGAAAAATAATTCCCACGTTGACTCTACCCTGGTCACATCATGCTTCCCCAAGTTGAAAACATGTTTGGGGATTCTACTTAAGCTTTAAAAAAAAATTCCACACATGCTCCACCTTGGTTGGAATTTTGTATTAGTTATTTTTCACAGGTCTCATCAGTTTCTTATGAGAGACATTTCATTTTCCTCGGGATCCCTGGGCGAGAAGATAGAAGGTTAATGATTGGATTTTATATTTTTCCATCTACAAGTCTTTGGGCCTTCAACCCCTTCTTCCCATCAAATGAGGGACAACCCCTTCTCGGGTCAGTACACTTGAAAATCCCAAAAGGTAAGAAGATGAGGGGATGAAGTGTGAAAAGTGACAAGTATGGTCGGGAATGGCGCAATGACTCGTTAAGAGGACCTCCCAGTAGAAAACCCACCTACTAGGGCGCAATGCCAACAACCAAATTGAAATAGGGAAAAGGACATAATGTCCAAGAAAACATTACATAATCAAAAGCAGTAATAGATGAAACAAACTCAAATGATTCAAATATTGAAATGACACTCACCATAATACTTGAATTGTACCTCATGGATCAAGACCCAATTCCTTCCAAAAGCCAACTGATGTGGTGGATACCGTCGTGATGAACCTGGAACTATGGTGGAGAGGTGGGTCTTTGTCTATGCAAGTAGACACTGCTAGTCAAGTTGTCTCTTGATACTCCATTTCTACAACCTAAAAGCCTCGAGACATTATCTCCTTAATTATCTCTAGAAGTTGGGGATAACATGCCCAATAGTGCAAACTCTTATACATAGATAGATTCAAACCATAGAAAGATTCAAACCAAGAGGAAATTTTCCACCTGGTGTAAAGAACCAATATGAAGCTTGTAAAATGACAAAACAATTTAGAGAATTCAAAAAACATATGCACAAAAACTTTCCTCTATCTTCACAGGCTCTTGTGGAGCTACGTTGCAACTCCTATTGAATGATGGATTAGTAAAAATGATTGTCTTCTCTTTTCTGCTATCGAGGTGGACTTGCATACTCTTTAATATGAGCCCACCTATGAATTAGACATGGAATGATGTACTTGCGGATAATTAGGTGGGTGCAGGCCTAGAATTTGACGTCTAAGAGGATGTTTTTTGGTTCAGTACATATTTAACTCAAATGTAAAACGTAGAACATGATGGCCGGTTAAAAGTAGAGATTTCACTACGATGTGTATAGATAAACCATCAAATTTAATTTCATATGGATAATTTATCCATTTTGTAATTAATTGTTTTAAGTTGTTAGTAAAATTGTCTCATAATAAATATTTATTTTAAGATATTTTCATTTAAAACTATAGTGATGGTTCTTTGGTTTTCAACTATATTTATTTACTGTAAGTTGGAAATATGTAGGAAATATAATGATATAGTAGATTGTAATGATAGTTTTAAAATTTTGAAAACAATCTTCTTAATAATACATTAATAATAAGTGCTGCATGGCCCCGTAGTCTCTGCTGAGCTGATATTAATTGAGAAGAATTTACTTTTCAAGAATTTAGGAGACATGATTAGACCTAAATGATGATTAGGCTTCTATTACGCTTTCACTCTAAGTCGTATACTGTCTTTCACTTAGAACTTAATGCATGTTCAAAGCTAATGGATACCATAGGAGGCTACTATCTTAGTTACGTTACTGGGACACACATTAGAATTCATAGGTATTTGATTTAAATCCAAAAGATTCCACTACAGGTTTATGCCATTCAACCACAAATTACTCTATTGCAGATTTTTTGTCGGAAGCTTAGACGAGGAACAAAGCTTTTTAGAGGAGAAAAACAACTTGGTGATCATAAATAATCTGCATCGTCCTAAAATAAATGACTGCACTTCATCAAAACAACTATTCTATTTCTGGGTGTAGCTCAAAACGCCAAGCATCCTTAAGGTACCAAAAATGTATTAAAAATGAACAGTAACAAGTTAAACATGAGATACTCCAATAAATTGTGATTGAAGCCAGTGATGTTGAAATAACATGACTGGTTCTTTCATAATAAACATGTAAATGCTTTGTAAAATCTCTGTTATAATTTGAATCCCCGAAGGGCGATGGCTTAATTTAAATTACTTTTCCAAATCCCATCCACACCATGTTAGCAAGAACATGTCTCCAATTTTTTAATACATCTTCGAAAACACACCTGAGATTACAAGGCCCGAAGATGTGTTTATTTGCAGTTTGGACTAACGACAGGTCCAATCAGAGTCAAAAAAACATTAGAAGACAACAAAACTTCTAAAGAGAAACATGAAGATCTGAATAAGGAAATCCTTATGTTTAAAATGTTCAAGGTGGTGATGTGAAAGTCAAAGAACATTACAAGACAAGACAACTTGTAAAGAGAAACATGAAAATCTAAATAAGAAAGTTTACATCATAATCACAAACTTATTCACAATTTTTTGAGCATAGAAATATGTAGAAAACACATTTCCAAAAACACATATAAAGTGATACTCAATCTAGATGTTAAACTAGCAAATGTAGTCTGAAAACTCTAATATTGGTCATGGCCACCAAAATCTGATCTGCAAAAACTTGCTTCATCCTTTTAAATTCAGTAAGTTTGATTCCTTGTTTTCACTGCACAATAAAGCACGATTGTATTATCCCAAAATTTTAAAAATCTAAAAGAAGCTAGGAACTTGAATCTGGGGATTGTAGAATCTGGTAAAATCAATATAGTTTAGATATCATTTTGTATTGCTGACTTACTTAGATCCTTCCAGTTTTCTATTGTAAGGCTACACGTGCTCATTTAGAAGTTATTGCATAAATTTCATCAATATCAGTTGACTAAATCCCGTAAAAAATTGATTCCATTTAACAAAATAAAAGAATTCAATGGAGAAACTTTGCTTATGTTAGTGAAATAAAATGATGTTTAAGTCGACTTTCATTAAAAAATAATAAACGTATTTCACAATTTTTTTTTGGAAAAAAAATCGAGATTCTTTTGAAAATGGCTGATCTACTGGAACCAAATTAAAGTACTAGATCCGGTTAGAACTCATAACCAATAGCACATAATATTTTGTTCTAAGATTTTTTGACATAAAAGCCTATGCACATTAAGAATATCAAGTATCTAAGTGGTGCCATAGTTTAAAAGAAAATATAGTTGAATAAAGATTGAAAGTTAAAACGAAAATTGTATACAAATGAAATTGGCAAATGAGTTAAGGGCAACGCATGTATGTCTACTAAATGCAAAATGTGGAGCAGTGTTGTGGCAATGAAAATTGTTTTCAAGAAGGCAGCTACAATACTGTTGAAGCTATGCATCTGATTCGCCTGCTATAATGAATGATTGATTGAGCACAAAATTGTACGGGCTCATTATTAATACGACTTATAAGGGCTCATACGACTTATTAATACGACCAGATCAGAGAATAAGGAGAAGTCAGAGTAGAGTATTTAGTCCTTACCTTTGCTTTGGTTCCTCTGCACTTGCCATGCTTTTGGTTTTCGTCGTCTTCACCAGTCTTCCTTAAACAAAGCAACGACGAATATATTCTCATCTCTTTCTAATAAGTCTATTACTAGCACAGCCGCTAACTCGCCGCTGAGAACGTTGAAAGGCTCGTCGCTGAGAATGCGTGTCCCCAATACATTGAGAATTTGTGGTAATCTGTCTATGGTAATATGAAACGTTTGGCTGTATTAGGTTGATAAATGGAACGTGGCAATTACATATCCTTACAGTAATTTTTTAATGTGATTAGGTAAATGTTAAAAAGTAAACATGTTAACGGATGCCTTGATAAATGCAATAAAGTTATGAACAATAAATCTGATCCAT
>SNQJ01S0024930.1:53523-70681 GCA_010110895.2 Picea sitchensis
GAATGTTTAAATGTTATTGATGATGATGGATATGATGTGATATATTGTGTGAATGGGAATCCTATGAAGGTTTAAATGCTATTAGAATGATGTTGGATATGATGCAATCTATTTGGTAAGAGATAATTTTATGAATGGGTGTCAAAATTGAATTATGGGATATTATGAGATCTATTTCTAACTTGAAAACTTTGATGTTAAGATTGTTGGTACATGGATACCAAATTGAAATGATGGTTGTAGGAAATTACATGATGATAATGCATAGAAATGTATGAGTTTGTGTTACAAACTAATCTACAGGTTATGGGCTATGAAATAGCCAAGGGATAATGATGATGAAAGTGGATGCCATGACCACTAGCCGAGAAACATTATGATATGAATCTTTGTATGAAAAATTATATTGGTTTGGATGCATTGCTATGATATGTGGACCAGTGCAGAATTTTAGGTGATGAGACTACCCAAAACCGAATAAACGATGAAAAAACTCCCAGCAACACGGTGCCACTGTATATTCCATTGTAGGGTGTGGACCCTAGTTCTGTTAAAAGGGGTGGATGCATTTCCCATTGTGTATCCTCCGAAACCTGAAGTCATGGTAGGACGGTGTTAGCTCACGCTCCCCTAGACGTGTGATGATCACTGTCAGTTGCCTGTTGGGGAAGCTTGGTCGAGATAGAGACACTTCTGCTTACGGGTTCTATTTGGAGTTAGGTCAATATAGTTGACGCTCCAATATAGTCCAACAGAGGAAGGATAGGAATGGAAGATGGAAGTAAGTTAGGGAGGAAGGATGAGTATAAATAATTGAGAGTGTATGGAGATTTGTCTTATGGTGGAATTTATTGTTTTTCCTTCTGAAAAGTAAATGCATATATATATGAATATTCATAATTATGTAATTAAATTACAATTGTCTAAATAACATTGTTGAGCTACATAATTGAAATTAAAGGATTTCACAAACATTAGATTGGTTTATTTTATTTTATAAAATGAATAGTCTTGTTGAAGGGATTGGATGCATATGGAAATTACTATAGAAATGATAGTTTTTTATATTAGTACGTGAACGAGACTTGTATGTACTAGCTACACATGCATTTCTTGCGCATGTACACTAGTATGAATGAGTTTATTGGCTTACTTACTAATAATGACGGTTACTTATTATGAATGTGTGAACCATGTTTCTTTTCCCTTGTATCATAAAATACCTTAACTTCCGGACGAAATTTCCTTAAGGGTGGGTGTATGTAACAACCCTAGTTAAATAGTTGCATAGGGTTTATCAAGTATAGTTAATTAAATAATTAACTGTCCTAATATATTTTAGTTAAAAAATGATTATTTATTAATAATATTAATTAATTAATTATTAATTGTTTATTGATTAATTAATTAACTCATTAAAGGTTTGGGTAATGAATTAAGAGCTTAATAATTTTTTTACTTATTTATTATAAAACTTTACGTATGCAGGGGGGATGAATCATTGAGTGGAGGGATAAGGTAATAAAAGGAAGGATAAGGTAAAAAATGGAGGGATAAGGTGGGTGGCATTAAAGGAGGGTAGGAGTCGGTGAATGGAGGGGGATATTACTGGGCAGAGGCGGCCTTCGGGAATTGATTATCAAAATTTGGGAGAGGAGCATTATTGCAGGAGAGGACTGTATTTTCTGAGGGATATTTTCTGATTTGGAGTTTGGGTGAACTGTTGTAGGGGGCACCGGGTTGCTGGGAGTTTTGGGCTCAGGGGCCAGGAATCCTCACGGAATCCTGGAGCTAGGGAGCTTGATAGGCTGCTCCTAGCTGTCTGGGTGGTTAGTCTATTTTGGGCAGGGTTTGGTTAGAGCATCAGGTAGATTTTTGGGCAAAGAAGCAGAGAAGATAGCCAGATATTGGGAAAATAACATCAGCCAGAGGTATCTATATTCATGAATTTTCTGGGTTATGTGGTTGTTATGTAATTTATTAGATTGTTGTTCATAAATTTAAATTTCTTCTACTTATATGCTGAATATTGAAATTGCTTATTGCTTATACGTCGAAATGTTGAGTGAAATTGCTTATTGCTTTTGATGAATAATCTTAATGTTTAAATTTACAAATTTTTTTGGGCTTTGTTAAACTAGGTTCTTACAGGCCACGTGGTAATCCTCAGTGCCGTGAATGCCAACGAGCTTCCCTGTGCTATGACTTATTAAGAAAAACCTTATATTGTTAACCTATCAACGTTGATCAACCACAATTATGTGGCTGTGTTAGTAATCCCTCCATTGGATGTTTCCATTATCATAGAGAGAATCTGTTGTAATCTGCTGAAATCCTTAATCTTCCGTCCATTGAGTGTTTCCAATATCATAAAGAGAATCAAATGTAAGAACGAACCAAAATAGAACAATCTCTTGGATTCTAAGAAAATTCACACACAAAGATTCTATTAAAATTCATGTCATTCAATTTCCAAGTTCTTATTGTAATTCACACATTTTAAATGTTAAACTATATAGTTTTGTGCTTGATGAATCCAAGAAAATTCACACACAAAGATTCTATTAAAATTCATGTCATTCAATTTCCAAGTTCTTATTGTAATTCACACATTTTAAATGTTAAACTATATAGTTTTGTGCTTGATGTTCTTACTTTATGCAGTTTTGTGTTTGATGTTCTTACGTTTTAAGAAAGACTTTCATAATTATCTTAAAATTAATTAGCATTCTTAAAAATAATTATTATTTATATGGTTTTAAAAAATTAATTATTCAAAAAACAAATTTATTAAATTTATATGGTTTAAGAAAATATTTATTATAAAAAACAGTTTCATATAAATTTTTATAGTGAATTGTGATGGTGGTTAAAATTTAAAATATTATATACATATATAATTTGAGATTTTAATTCATTAAAATGTTTTTCTTTTAAAATGCATATTTTATAAATTATTACTAAATATTTTTTTTTTTAATACCATTTATATTTATAATGTATTAATTTATTAAAATTTGGATGGAGGTTTCTCAAGTGTTCGACTTTCCATATTGCTAAGAACTTTTGAAAATCCCTTGTTTAAATATAAAATATGGATTTCTATTAAAACATATATAGCTGAGGATATAATTGATCCCTATTCATCTTTACTATGTGATATTTTATATCTCTATTTCTCTGTCATCTGTAGGTCGACTGTACAGGCCACCTCAAAGATTCTCAAATGTCTACTGTTAAATAAATGCAAATTGGTAACAAAAGGTAGTTCCAGTTGTGAAAACTGTTAATGAAATTCTACTATCATCAAATTAAAGGAGACACAACACGGTGATAAAGAATGATGTAACTCTATGTTACACCATCTCATACATAGGTTGGGATATAGTTTCCACACTTGAAGATGGTCATGAACGCTGAAAGAATGAAAGAAAATTCATGCAGTTAAATTTCAGAGACGATACAATTCTCCTTACTTTTCCCATGCTTCCAGAAAATGCATAATAATAGACTTTGTAATTCTCTTTTTCATATTCTTCTGATTTAATAAAAATGGGGATTTACAGAATTTAGGGTACGCTGATAAAGAGATTTCTAGAATAGATAGCAGTGGCCAGGAATTTCAATATTTAATATGATAGATCACTATGTGTAGCCATTAAAAAAATTCAGATATGTGAAAATAATTTTTACAAATAAGATTTTTGTGATATTTACAATTTAAATCACTAGATTCACTCATTAACTCCAAACATATAAATGAAAATTTTCAATTCTGTCAAAATTTTTTAATTGGGTTATATTAATTTAACAAATAGGTAATTTAAATTGCATTATACCAATTCAACAGCTGAAAATTTTCAATTTTGAAAAAAAAAATTAAATTTATAAGAATGCATATATAATAAAAAACTATGCATATTCCTAGGATGCATGCTCATCTCTTTTATAATGTATCATTTTAAATCATACATCACTCTTGAGCCTTTCATAAAGAGAATATTCAACACTAATATCTTCAAACTTAGTGACTTGGTTTCCTACCTAGTTTGTGGTCAATGCTCCAAACCCATCTCTTTTATGTAAAAGGTGTTAATGGTGTTCATAATCCACTAGGATCTTGTTAATGGTGCTATACATGCTCCTATGGTGGTGGTGGTCTCAGGTGTAGTGGTACGAGGCTTGGTTCATGGCACTTGAGTTAGAGGAACTTCCTTTAAGGCTTATGACCCTTGTTTTTCTCTCAACCATGATAAAGGGAGCCTTTTATAAAGAGAGTATTCAACACTAAAATCTTCAAACCTAGTGACTTGGTTTCTTACCCAGTTTGTGGTCAATGCTCCAAACCCATCTCTTTTGTGTAAAAAGTGTTAATGGTGTTCATAATCCACTAGGAGATTGCTAATGGTGATATACATGCCCCTATGATGGTGGTGGTCTCAAGTGTAGTGTTACAAAGCTTGGTTCATGACACTTTGGTTCATGACACTTGAGCTAGAAAAATTTCGTTTAAGGCTTATGACCCTTGTTTTTCTCTCAACCATAATAAAGGGTCTAAAATCCAATATTGATTTGCAAAACATACTAATGATGTCCATACCCATACTTAATAGGAATGCTACACAAGAAATAGTTTCCTACAAAGTAAAGATGCACAAGCTTCACAGGATAGATCGCTCAAATTGAGTGATAATGCTAGTGACAAATTATTTATATATATATGGAGGACGTCTAGGTTCCTTAAATTTGAGATATTAGAGGCAAGGTTTGTAATGAAGGATGAAGAATTTATTGGATATATTGAGTTGAGTAAAAGTAGACTCACAAATTTGTTCCTTGACTCGAGAATGGACTTGAAATATTCATGTGAAGAGATGTAGATCCACTACTTCGTATTATGGTAATACTAGATACTTACCATAAGCAATGGGTAGTGGGATTGGAGGTTCTTCAACTGTCTAACAAATTATTAGAATCAAACATTTGCTTTCATTGATATCATTACTGTAAAATCTCCATAAAATAAAAAAATTATAAAAATAAGTTGATGGATAGAAAAACAAGGTATGTCTACGTAAAACAATAAATATTTTGAGATTAAAATAAATAATTTTTTATTTTTATTTTTATTATTAGTTTTCAATTGGAATGGCCACGTGCATTAATTTTTTAATCTGATTTTGATTGATTTTGATCCCGACAACTCTGCATCCCTCTGACAACTCTGTGCCACCTTGAGAGTGCAGCCACCGCCTTGAGCGCCTTGAGAGTGCAGCCACCGCCTTGACAGTGTCGTCTAGCCACCGCCTCCACTGCATTGACAACACTGTTATTAATTTATATAAATTTAAATTAAAAAATAATAACAAAATTGTAATTTTATAATTTTTTTTACAACCTAACAAACATAAATATGTCAAATTTCAGTATTAAATGTTTGCCCTCATGAATGGTGGCCTTAACCCATTATATATTTGGGTTATAGGAGGGCCAACTACAAAATAAATAGTTAACTTTGTTAGTTGTGAGTAGACCTCCTCATGTTGAGTAGACCTTCTCTGTTTGGCCATTTTCGTTCAATTTCCAGACGAATAATTGAATTTTTTAATATGATAATATTTTTCAAAATTAACAGAGATTGAGAAGTTTTGAGATATTCGTGGAAAATGAACTTATATGCTTAGAGACAAAAACATAAATTTATTACGAGGAATGAGGAATTCTACAGCCTTTTAACATTGGCTTTTAAATATTTAGTTTTTAAATTACTTTTAAAAGAAATAAAATCAGAGTTCTTTAGCTGTGAATTTATAAAAAAAAAACATGTAAAGTTAATTGTAACTGTGAGATTTCATATAGTAGCCCAGAGAGATTTGCCTTGCGAGTCTGAAAACCTATCAATTCTTTAAAAATTTATGTACGACATAATTCGAAAATTTATGTATCTAAAACAAGTAACGTTTATCTTTTTAGCTTCATATATTAATTCTGATACTAAAATCCAGTTGAATAATTATATATAAATTTTAAATACTTAATATATGTAACTTATATATATAAATATTCATAGAGCATAATATTCAAATGCAAAATGACTAAGCATACCTACTTAGATCCATAGTTGAAGGTCATTTAAGTATCGAGGGAGGAGGCTTGTTATTCCTACATTCTAACTTCTCACAAAATAATTTGTTTGTCTTTGTGACATGGCTTGTTGTCACTATGGTGTGAAATGTTGAATAAGAACAAAGGCCGCGAAGTAGCTCCATGCTCATATTGTATGGAGATTTACTCAAAATCTTTAGCAATTGTTATGTAATGTAGTATTTTTTTGTAAATTTTCTTAAATTGTAATATGCAAAAACAAACTTATACATTTTTATACTATGAGAAAGTATGTGAACATTCTATATGATTCTTTTTCATAGGGTAAAGCCCTTAAACTCAAAGAAGCATCCAGCTGCATCAGGTAAGTCAGGCTTACCCCACCTCAATACCTTAGGAAAAGCCTAAGGCTTAGGTGGGAAGGGCCCGCCACCTCTCCCTTCCCCCCCTGAGTATTTCACATCTCGGGGCCAGAAGAAACAACAAAGAGGAGCGGAAGTTCCCGTGAACCACCTTGTTGAATTGACATAATCTATATATATATATATGTATATCTTGCAATTCTTAAATTCAAGGTCAACATTGCCTATCACCCCAGACAACATTGAGAAAGAAAGTGATTTGGATGAAGGTACCCACAAGCTTTAATGCTTACAGAACTCTTCCCCCTTTGTGCCAGACCCCCCTCCACCTTTGGAAATCGAATGACAGTTCCGAAAGGTTAGGGCTTACATAAAGTTATCAAACTTGAATTTAACAAAGGCAGGTGCATAGTGGCAGTACGTGAAAACCATGGATTTCAGAACCGAGCAAATACCCTAGACTGTTTGGATCCCATAGCGGACAGAGAAGGGAGGGTTGTTAACGAGTTAGGCTATGCAGGGCCAGTGGGCTAAAGAAAAAAGATAGTTATCGAACCCGATGGATAAATATTGAATTTCCCCCCCCCAAAAAGCCAATTTCTTCTTTATCAAATGCGCTTCTGAGGACGTTTATTAGATCGACTGAAACCACCCCACCAACTGGGTGCCTTCCTAAGGAGCCCGGAAGAATCAACGATTAAACAAGCGTGAAAGCGGGCGTTTATCGCCTTCATTTTAGGATCCCTATACACAGAYTCTTTTTACCCCAATATAAAAGCGAATTACTTTTTCCTTTACGTTGGTGAGTAGGTGGACAAGGYTATACAGACCCTRCTATACAGACCTTTTTCAGGGTCAGACCTAGACACCCTATGGTAGTAACACTATACAGCCCCCCTTTTGCTTTGAGGGGAATGGACTTTGAATAGGGAAGGTTTCACCTCACCCKCCTAAGCCTATTAGTTACCTRCCGAAATACCTCGTAGCTTTCATTCCATGCCTAAGCTGCTTGCTTTTTAGACTCTGCCTGTATATAATATGTATTATATACGCACATAACCATGTTCCCTGCTTTTCTGCAAAGCTTTCTTAATTTGACGGTGTAATGGAATAAGTCTCCAACGTGCTACAGATTGACTGGTTCAATTTGCTTTTCTCATATTGGTTAGAGGTTCCAGGGAAAAGAAAAAGCAGAGGCAGAGCCAGGTGTTTCCATATTTAGACCCAGAAGAAGCCGTAGCAAAGAAGCATGAGCATAGAAGGAGTTTAGAGGGAACATACACCCATCGGTGAAACGAGGATCAATACTAATCTAATAAGAAACCTGCTGTCGTTTCGAAATCGATCATATACAGACAAAATTCTTTCTCTATTGGGGTGGGGACACACTGCTTTCTTCCACTTTCTTCCACAAGGCTGCTTCAAGGCAGGATTGTACCGGACGGATGGATAGCACTGGAGGGATCTGTCTTCGGGTGAGGGAGAACCATAATTGGGTCTTTAGTGAGGAGCGGAGCCGCATGGGTCTTCGAGGGATGGCTGGACGAGGATATGCAGTGAGTATCTACACCTTTAGGCAGGAAGATTTTTCGGCCCTAGGGGGGGATACTTCGCCCCAGATCCATGAATAATGCTTTCACACCTGTGTTAGGATGTGCATTTAGAATGGCGCCCTTTGCTTCGCTGTGATATAGAGCTTGAGTTACGTACGTTATACGAAGTGTGGAGTGGGCACCCTATAAGTCGAGACTATACTAATGAAAGGAGATGATTCATAATGATAGATGAATTCATTAATTTGAGGTACGGGGTGTGGTTACTTAGAGATAGGAGGGCAAGGCACGAACGAGCGAATCGCTCTCAAATGGAATAGGGTCTTATAAATAGAGGTGGCTCGAAAGTTCTAAATTCTACGCCTTCCTTGTAAAAGCGGGAAATTTAGGAGTGGGAAGGCGGGCGTGGAGACCATCAATCCTGCCGGCTGGGTCACGGTCCATAATCTCGCAGGGAGCAAAGGGCGCTACGAGTCCTCTTAAATCCAAGTTTGACCCGCCATGTCTCATAAGTTCTGGCTGTTGAGAGTCTATCCAACCAGCTGTTCCCACGCACGACTTGGTGGTGTAGCTGTTGAACTAACTGTCTTACTACTGTTGAACAAGGTCTTCCCTCCATGCAATAAGGCACGGAGTAGTGAAGTTCGTAGATTAAGTAATAACTAATTTATAAAAGCTGGGGTTGTGCAAGTGTTGTATTCATTAAGAAAGAGTATCTGGCCGAGCCCAAACAATATAAATAAGGAAGGCTCCCCACTAAGTAAGATTCTTAAAGCAAGTGTTGTTGAAGGCCCGTGAATGCCGTATGGAATACGGTCCAAGAGCTCTAAGCTGGTGAACGCTRGCTGGCTTTTGGGGCAAAGGTAGGTAGTATGGTGGGTAGGGTAGTAGATATAGTAGGTAAACATAAGGTGCACAGCAAGGGATTTATATAAAGTGCCTGGTAGCAATGGAGTCATCCATCATGAATTCCTAAAAGTATCTATCTGGAAGYCTGTCCCTCCTTACAAGAGGCACAATAGTGCTGATACTGGCTGGATTCCTTCCTRCCTGAAGCACTACACTAGGTTGGGGCATAATCAGTAAGTAGGGTTCTCCATAAGAGAATCCAAAAGTTGAGGAAYGAAGTCCAGTTGTGCCCAATAAAAACAAACTAAAGATAAGAGTCCCCATCATCTAATCCTAAAGGAGAGGGTCTCAAAGCGGCTCACAAAAGAATGAGTTTTATGAAGACGGTATAAGAAGGATTCTAATGAGGGTTGGGTTGGTCGAGTCGATCCGAAAAACGCTCCCAAACGGGCTTTTAAGAAATCAAAGATTGGTTTTTCTTTCAGGGTCGGAAGGCTATTTTTCTTTCAGATGGGTCCTTAACTCTCATTTTGTAATATAATGTAATATAACATAGCAATTGTTATGTAATGTAGTATTTTTTTGTAAATTTTCTTAAATTGTAATATGCAAAGACAAACTTATACATTTTTATACTATGAGAAAGTTTGTGAACATTCTATATGATTCTTTTTCATAGGGTAAAGCCCTTAAACTCAAAGAAGCATCCAATCATAGTGAAACTCAATAGATCAAGGAAGATGGTCTCTTCATAATACTTTGTTTAATGTAATGGAGAAAGTGTAGTACTAACAACACAAAGACACTACCTACAACTAAGCAAACTTGGCATTAGGTACATAATCATAATGAGCTTTTCAAAGTTGCAAAACAACATATAATGTGGACAATCAAAAGTTTCACGTCTTAAAGTTGGATAATTTGCTATCAAACCTTTGGCATATACATTGACAAGTCAGAAGATTGCTTGGAAGAAGCAGGTTTCTTCGGCCCTACTCTCATTGGTAGAGTCATCAATCTTCTTCTTTATGCTGATGATATCGTTCTTATGATGAGGAGTCCCCACGATCTTGAAAACCAACTAAGAATCCTCAAGGAGTTTTGCTCCAATATGGGTATGACTGTTAACACTGACAAGACTAAGATCATGATCATTAAATCCAATAAGATCACTCATGATACCTTTGTATATGATAACAAAATATGGTTGGGAAAATACAGTGGATGGATTTGAGAAAGCTAGTGTAATTGCATAGGGACATATCCTTTTCATGCACATTGACACAATTTTTCCAAGATTTAGGCCTTGATGGACTTAAGGTATAATAAGTATTTGTTCACAAAGGCCTCTTAATACTCCCAATGTGCTTTGCTTTCTCTACAATGAATGATGGCTTACATTTCTCTTTGTCCTTTCAGTTCTTCCCATAAATTTGGATCCACATAATAGCTTTATGAGGGGTTTGGAATATACTTACTTGCATGCCTGAAAAAATTCTCTGGATATAGGAAAAGGAGACACTAATTCTCTCCGTGGTCGCTTTAACGTACCCTCCTCAAATTTTAATGATGACGGACCTCTTATTGTTACAAGCCTTTGGCGATGCATGAGTTCCCTGCAATTGAGTGGGGTTGGCTGGTTCACCTCCAAGGGAAAAGGATCTGACCCTCTTAGGAAACAATATTAATAATGTGGGATGGTAAGCATCCCAACCTCCATAGGAGGATGATTCCCTTTTCATAAACTTTTTTCCACCTTTAGAAAGGCCCTTCTCTGCATTCAGAGAAGTTGAAAGGATTCTTGGATGCTGCTACCAAAGAACCCAATGCCAAAACCAAAACAAAGGAAAAATTCCTACAGGTAATGTCTGATGCTTGGGGAAAAATGGGGATCATGGAACGCCATGACTAACTGCTCTAAAAATATATATTGCTCAAGAAAGGCATCATCCAACTCTTTCAACTGTTTCACCCGGTTGATGACATGTGCAAGCCCCTACCCAAATCAAAATTCTTCAAATTTTTGTCCAATAACAATTGAAAACATCATTTCCAAGTGGTTAAATCAAAGCACTTTTAGTGCTAAGAGCGGGGTTTGAAACCTTGTAGCTGAAAAGTTGTCACTTTAATCAGTTGGGTTGTCTAGCTTGTTTGTGAGAGCCAAATTGCACCTTGCGCCCTCATAACACCTTGCACATATGGTGTTCCTTGGAGGTATGAAAATTCTTAGTATGGAACTGCACATATAGAAATCCATGACCAATCAAAGCTCGGAGAAAATGGACACCACTAGAAGTGAACAAAATGAATGGGGTTGTGAATTGGGTTTTGTGTTATTGAGAAATGTTGGCAGATGTGAATTCAGATAAAATGTGTTGCTGATCTATCACTCTCACGGTGGGAATGAACAAAATAACCTACCCAATCTAGATTTCTGTAAAGCTTGTTCGCCTCACCAATTGGAAAATATGTCATATTGGTATTGACATTTGTAATATAGCAAACATGCCTTATTGGTATTGACATTTGTAATATAACAGTGAAATTTCATACAACTGGTTGAATGGTTGGTTTTTCAGTGATTGCTTTACCTTTTACCTATACATCTGGTTGAATGGTAGGTTTATCACTTTATCTTTTACATACAAATAAAATGTTGGATAGGAAAGCGATATGAAGGTGCATCAAGTCTGCCACCGATTCCTACTCATACGATTCCGACAAATTTGACTTCTGACGGATTACAATATAACCAAATTTGACCCAGGGTTCGAGTCTCTAAGACACTTGAGTAACTTGAGAAACACAACATTCGAGAACAACCATGATAGAAGAAATCCAGTGTATGTAAAGCACTTTCACGAATTTTTGGTGGGGATGGATCTGAAGTTAGTCATGGGAAAACTAACAAAAAATATTCTCAAGGCCTTACCACCATGCAAGCCTCACCTAGAGTTGCAAGCCTCACCTAGAGTTGGAGAAAACCAAGTGTGAACAAAAAGGTAGAGGATTTCATGGCGAAAACCAAGAAGAAATTGGAGGAAGAGAGGTTGATGTCCATGAAGAGGGTAGAGAGCATGCTAAACATAGGCCCCTACAAAAAAATTTGAAATCCTTCCATCCTATTTTATAGTATTTTGAAACCATTTATTATATTTTAGATTTTACTGTATTATCATCTGTATATATTATTGTTTGTATGTTTCAAAATTAAGTTTTATTAAAGGTGGTGCGTGCAATAATATATCAATTGGAATTTTCATATTTTTATTTTGAAGGGCATTTTCTTACTTGTAAAAAAAAATTAGTAATATTTATGAAGGGCATTTTAAATTGGTAATATTTATGAAGGGCATTTTAAATTGGTAATATTATTGAAGGGCATTTTCTTACTTGTAAAAACAAAATTGGTAATATTCATTATGTGATGGCAGTTTGTGCAAATATGTGTTTTAATTGGTGCCATGTGATTACATTTTGTGCAAATATGTGTTTTAATCGGTGCCATGTACATACAATGTTTTTTGTTTAAATGGTACCATTTAATAACTGTGTTTTATTACATATCCGTTGTGTCTATTTGGAATATCTTAATGCAAATCTTAAAGATTTAAAGATTTGTGTCGGTTGTGACATATCTTAATGCAAATCACATAAATCATATAAATGCACAATATTTTTTTTTATATATTTTCATTTATATAGTTTAAAATTTGTTCGATAGAGACTAAGCTGCCATGCAATGCCTAGCTTTCAAATTTGTCAATTTTAGTTTTTGAGGTTGACAATTTTGCATTTGCATTTGATTGGGTATTTTAAGTTCTCAAAGGTTCTCACCAGGATTGTACTGGACTCTCCTCTATAGTTTATAGTTCAAAGGATATATTATGGTTTATAGGAACTATTAATTTAATAAAAACACTAATAAAAATCTATCCTTCTCCATTTTGATGCAGAAACTATATTATTTATATAATGTTACAAAATATTATTATATAACTTATGAAGTTTCAATGAGTTTGAAAAGAGTGTGAAATCTGTATTACCTCACACGTTTCTACGAGTCTGGAAAGTGTGTGAAATTTGTATGACCTCACAATGTATTTGAATGTGAAATGTGTGAGTATTATACTAATTATGTATTCATAAATGAATGGATCAAAGCACATCATTTTTCAACATTAACACCAACACTGACTAAATTTAATTTCTTCCAATAATACATGAGATACAAACCATTAATACATTGTAGGGGTGGGGTGATATGTCTATCTCTTTTGGGAAGATATATGCAACCATTAAATGTGTATGAAATTTGGAAAGTGTTTTTGCAAATTAACTCTAAAATCCTTTATACTATTCAAGCTCTTTAGATTCACGACTTTTTGACATGAGGTAGTGTTGTATATGATGTGTATACATAAATCATAGTACAACAAATAAATATGAATTCCAAGTTAAGTAGTCAATGTCCCTTAAAAAGCTATTGATATTTTCATTTTCAAATTTGAAACATGTTTGGGGACTACTCTCCCTTGCAACACTTGTTCAAATTATCCAAACTATAAAATTTGCAATTTTATTTTTAAATATTTTTATGTTTCATGAAAAGACCATTTCTATAATTTGGTGTATATATAGATTTTGCAATTTTCTTTTCAAAAATTATTTTATTGAAAAACAAATTATATCATCTAACAAATCAATTATTTTAGAGAGATTACTTCAAGAGGAAAATGTAATAGAGTAACATATTTATATTTCTTTAAAGTGTCAATATTATTTGACAATGATATGTCATTCATATTAATAATCAATTTGGAATGGAATAAAATTAAATTATTATAATTATTATATTTATTTTCATTAATACATTGTTTTTGGCCACATAATTTATCAAATGTTTTTTTTTATTTATTTAGAATTTTTTATGTGAAAGCATAAATTATGGAAGAAGTGAATTTCTTTAAAATCTTTAACCAAAATCAAGTAAAGTGTTATAATATAATTCAAACTCCACGTGTTAATGACAATGATACATGGAACATATAATGATAGGCCTGCCATACCATGGTTTAAGTTTCACAGATAATGATAGACAACTCTATTAAAGAGAATGATTACTTAAGGAAAAGGGAAGCCAATCAAGTGAGAATTGGAGCGTGGAACTAAGAAGGACATTAGCAAAAAAAGGGAACTCGAAGAGGTAATTTTCTTGAATATCGGAGGACAAAGAAGCCATTGAACCTCTCCATCTTAAGAAAAATATTGTCCATGAGCGCAAAATGGCCCATATCAATAGGAATAGGGCCAATGAGTCCATTGGTGTGAAAATAACTTGCATATGAATTTTTCAAATCGCCAAGCTTCGAAGGAAAAGGGCTAATGAGGCCAGTGGTATACATGTAAATTCTAGATACATTGAGATAGTTCATATTGGGCATCCTAGTGATTTCCATTGGGATGGGACCATTTAACTTTCTTTGACTAAGATAAATGCTTATCATAACACTCTACACTTGCTAATTTCCCTTTCACTGAAATTGACCTTAGAATTATTCCTCAATCGACCAATCTTTGGTAGAACATTACCTATTAATTGATTTTAATTGATTGGAAGTCTCTACAAGGAAGTTAAGTTACTGATGGATGAAGGAAGAGATCCACTTCTAGGCACTCACACAAACTTGATGGAAAAAAAAGTGGCAACAGGGTGAGCACATATGCGCTCCCACAAGAACATGAGCACATTCCTAAGAATGCGCATGTGTTCTTAGGGAGACAAGTTTGGAAAACCCCAAACCACCACCAAGGATGCCAACTCAGCTCGTCAGCAAGAACACACATGATTTCTTAAGAATTCACACACATTCTTAAGAACGTGCATGCAGTCTAGGAACGTGTGTGCATTCCTGTTGGGCCTGATTAAAAGGGATCACGAGCACCATTTTTCCTCATTATATTGACCACGTGGTGCATTTTAAGGGTTATTGAGAAAAATGAAGCACTAATATTTCCTGACAAGGTGTACACATGATTCTGATGTCGTCTTCGAGGTATTCCAGGTATTTATTCGCATGGAGTTTCATGTTTTTTTAATTTCCTAAATTATTTAAATGCTTAAAAATGAACCTAATTTATATAAATTGCATTAATAAAGTGAAACACACATAATTAACATGGAATCTGGAGAAAATGAGAACCTAAAACCACTACATGAAGGCACACCAAACCCCAACCCATAACCAACAAATGTAAACATGAAAATTGATGAAAGATTGAGGTTTATTAAACCTATTGTCCAAGACTTATGGAGTACTAGAGAGCCTGCTCGATTGTCATTAGCTACTTCATTGAAAACCATTTTATTTTCCATTGCAAGTACCCAAGGGAAATTAACCAATATTGTTGATTATAGGGATAAGATGTTTGAATATTTCAGGACTTGCCTAGATAAAAATAAAGTGAGAGACTTGAACATTAAAAAACAAGAATTGATGTCATTATTCATTGATCCTATAACCAAACTACAACTACCAGTCACAAAGATACACATTTGTATGGACTGGTGCACCTACCAAAAAATTAAGGATAATTGGATGGATATGTGGCTTATTGTTTTTGACAAACCTCCTTGTAATAGTAGGGAGGTTCCTCTATATTACCTTAAGAAATTATGGGCAAAGTTTATGTTGGGTCACCATGTCAACTACTTTGATATTTGAGAATTCCAGGGGGTGGGTCGTGGGTCTGCACATGATAAATAATTCTAGGCATGAACCATTTCTAGGTTCTTGTCCTCCTAAGCAAAGGCCTAAACCTGCTGTTAAACATCATCCCACCGCATAAGCCATTACTATAGATTTTAACCTTGTACAATATTTATTGCAAATAAATTTTCAGTAAAAGAACAAAAAAGATACAATGGAAAATACAAACATTACATAGAGATTTTTCCCCTGGAAACCCAAACCAGGAAAACCAACATATTCTATATTCATTCATAGTGATACATTCTTTACAATACAATATACACATAGGAGCCAACGACATCAAAAACCCTAAGCCTATGACCTGGATTAGTCAAAAACCCTAATTCCTTAACCGGAAATAGAAAACCATCGAAAAAAAAACATGTGCCAAAAAAATTCCCAACAATGGACATCAAAATCGAGGCAACACGAAAAATGAGGCAAATATGTGACATGTTTCTTGAGGCAAATAATATAACACATACCCAACATTCTCCCACTTGTTGTTTTCTTTGCATACATGGGGTTACAGAGTTAAGTAGTCAACAATCCAGGGCAATAATGCCCATGGATCCTCTACACCAAGAGAACTTCTCAGTGCTCACAGATTTTGTTAATGAATCTGCAACATTCTTCAAAGTGTCCACCTTCATCAACAATACTTTGTTTTCTTCAACCATGTCTCTCACAAAGTTATATTGAATATCAACATTCTTTGTCTTTGAATGATAAGTTGGGTTCTTCTCCAGAAAAATTGTACTCTGACTATCGCAATCTATCCTTACAGCCTGCTGTACCAACCCAATATATGAACACAATCTTTGTGACCATACTGCTTCCTTACTTTCATGAGTGGCTGCCATGTATTCAACTTCTGTAGTTGAGAGTGCCACTACATCCTGTCTTTTGCTCATCCAACTTATTGCTCCTCCAAACAGGTTAAACACATACCCACTTGTAGATCTCCTATGATCCAGATCTCCAGCCCAGTCTGTATATACAAAGCCATGTTTATCCAACAGTCTGTCTAATCCTGGTCTTCCTTGGTAGAAAAATCCATAGCTAGCAGTGCCACACAAATACTTGAAAACCCTTTTTACTATTGTCCAATGCGCCTTCCCTGGTTTTGACATATACCTGCTCAAAACGCGCACTGCATGTGCAATGTCTGGTCTAGTATAGACCATTGCATACATCAAACTGCCAACTGCACTCGCATATGGAACACGAGACATGTCCTCCTCCTCTTCATGTGTCTTGGGACACTGATCCACAGATAAATTTACACCAACATGAATATGAACCTTGACCGGCTTACATTCCTGCATATTAAACCTCTTCAATATTGTCTTGACATATTTTCTCTGATTTAACTAGAGTTTCCTCTTTTTCTGATCTCTTTCAATTTCCATGCCCAAAATGAAATTCGAAGCATTGATATCCTTCTTGTAAAATTTAAAGGATAACTGAGTTTTCACATCCTGGATAATCTCCTTGTTGTTTCCTATCAACAACATGTCATCCACATACAATACCA
>SNQJ01S0024930.1:74512-112495 GCA_010110895.2 Picea sitchensis
AGGAAAAATAAATCCTAGGTGTGTGTGAAGTAACTCCAACACCTCCCCTAAACATCACTATGGTGAAAATAAAGAATGGGTCCCGACAATGAGGCCATGTTAGGTACCCAAATACAAAAGATACACTGAAATAAATGAGGAAAGAGGGAAAACCTCATGGGAACCCCCCCCTTCAAATTACAATGCATAAAAATAAATAAATGAGAAGAAACAAAAAGCAGTTGCTCAGCAACCCTGTCCTTCACTCCAAGAAGACCTCGCAACTGTGCAAGTTTGTGCGCGTTGAAGATTTTGTTGAAGATATATATGTCTGCACAGATAGGATGAAGTAGATGCACCATTTAGATGTTGACACATATCCAATTTCTCTTCTTGTAATGAAGAATATCCAAATAAATTTTGGATAAAACTTTGAAAACCGTGTGGCCGTTTCCGGAAAAACGCTGAAATTTTGTTGAGTTTAAAATGATCATAACTTCACTTCCCGAAATCCGTTTCGGACGTTTTTTTTTTGAAATTGGATATTTTCCCGAGAGGAATTCAAATATCCTTTTTTTTTTTATGAAAATATTTCTTGGAAAATATCAGAATTGAGTCTGATGTGCGTGGCTCCCTTTTTGTCACCTGAGATGCATGCATTGTGCATGAAACAGTGTCTGCATCTGACCCCTAAGATACATTCCATATATATTCCACATGAAATTCAGAAAAAAATAAAATGAAATGGAGTAGACATCATCTTCAATTAATAAAATACAAATTTGTGCAAATACTTTTGTAGAAGACTCTTCATAATAAGAGGCTTAATCTTCTGATGGCTTCTCTTCTGGCTCTATCTGTTCAACCTCCTGCATCAAATATTCACAACATTATTTATTCTCAAATAGAACGTCCAATCTGGTCCATAATTCATTTGGAGTTGATTCTTTTGAGTCATCATATACTTGATGGAGAATTTTAGGAGAAATAAACCAGATGATACATCCTATGGCCATATCTTGTCTATTGAGAAAATTGTTTTTCTCATCGGCGGAATTAAGCTCTACTTCCATTTCCATAGTTATTTGGTACAAGCCTCTGCATCTGAAAATAAACATAATTTTTGTCTTCCACTCCAAATAGTTATGAGGCGTGAGAAGTATTGCCCGACGAATAATCCATCTTTTCTGTGTTCTTCAATCTTCAGTACCTGCAAAAAATAATTTGGTGTAGTTTTTGCTTAGAAGTCCGTCAACTCTGATACCATGTAAATGTGTTGAACCTGCACAAAATAAATCTAGCTAGAAAATACCACACACATTTGCAGAGAGAAATTGAGAAAGAAGAAGCAAAAGAAAAAGAATATAAAAATTCTCATTAACCGTATTCCACACTCAAAGAGTGAATAATTTACAATAGATATAGGATACATGAGTAACTAATGTGCCATTGTGGTAGTCTAGAGTGATATAAACACACACCAGCAATTACGGGAGTAAATTGCCACCTAGTCTAGTCTATCGGACAGTTATGGGAGTGAACGGCCACCTAGTTTGAGTTAACTAGTCTATCAATTTTCAGTTAACTGACTAAAACAAAGTGAAGTGAGGAGGAGATCAAAAAATCATGAGTAATGCACTAGTCTAGTGATGATCCCAAGGACAATGCGCATTAGTGTTGGATTACTGAGAGGGGGGGGGGTGAATCAGTAACAGAGCAATTTAATCCTTTTTAACTATATAATGCAAGTGTTATATGAGTGTAGCATTATCATACAATAATTGCAGAGTAAATAAACAATGAACAAATGAGAAATCATACACATACACAGTACACTAGTGTTTTTACGTGGAAACCCAAAGCGGGAGAAAACCACAGAATGCTTTTTCTTATATGTCTTGAGGAATTACATTAATTGGAAGCACCAACTTCCTTTGTTTTCCAGCTGCAACCCTATCCTTCACTCCAAGAAGACCTCACAACTGTGCAAGTTTGTGCGCATTGAAGATTTTGTTGAAGATATATATGTCTGCATGGATCGGATGAAGTAGATGCACCATTCAGATGTTGACACATATCCAATTTCTCTTCTTGTAATGAAGAATATCCAAATAAAGTTTGGATGAAACTTTGAAAACCGTGCAACCGTTTTCGGAAAAACACTGAAATTTTGTTGAGTTTAAAATGATCATAACTTCACTTCTTGAAATCCGTTTCGGACGATTTTTTTTTGAAATTGGATATTTTCCCGAGAGGAATTCAAATATCCATTTTTTTTTATGAAAATATTTCTTGGAAAATATCCGAATTGATTCTGATGTGCGTGGCTCCCTTTTTGTCTCCTAAGATGCATGCATTGTGCATGAAACAGTGTCTGCATGTGACCCCTGAGGTACATGCCATATATCTTCCACATGAAATTCAGAAAAAAAAAATATGAAATGGAGTAGACATCATCTTCAATTAATGGAATACAAATTTGTGCAAATACTTTTGTAGAAGACTCTTCATAATAAGAGGCTTATTCTTCTGATGGCTTCTCTTCTGGCTCTATCTATTCAACCTCCTGCATGAGATATTCACAACATTATTTATTCCCAAATATAACCTCCAATCTAGTCCATAATTCATTTGGAGTTGATTCTTGTGAGTCATCATATACTTGATGGGGAATTTTAGGAGAAATAAACCAGATGCTACATCCTATGGCCATATCTTGTCTATTGAGAACATCGTTTTTCTCATCGATGGAATTAGGCTCTACTTCCATTTCCATAGTTATTTGGTAAAAGCCTTTGCATATGAAAATAAACATAATTTTTATCTTCCACTCCAAATAGTTATGAGGCGTGAGAAGTATTGCCAACGAATAATCCATCTTTTCTGTGTTCTTCAATCTTGAGTACCTGCAAAAACTAATTTGGTGTAGCTTTTACTTAGGAGTCCGTCAACTCTGATACCATGTAAATGTGTTGAACTTGCACAAAATAAATCTAGCTAGAAAATACCACACACATTTGCAGAGAGAAATTGAGAAAGAAGAAGAAAAAGAAAAAGAATATAAAAATTCTCATTAATCGTATTCCACACTCAAAGAGTGAATAATTTACAATAGATATAGGATACATGAGTAACTAATGTGCCATTGTGGTGGTCTAGAGTGATCTAGACACACACCAATAGTTACGAGAGTAAACTGCCACCTAGTCTAGTCTATCAAACAGTTATGGGAGTGAACGACCACCTAGTTTGAGTTAACTAGTCTATCAATTTTTAGTTAACTGACTGAAACAAAGTGAAGCGAGGAGGAGATTAGGAAATCATGAGTAATGCACTAGTCTAGTGATGATCCCAAGGAAAATGCGCATTAGTGTTGGATTACTGAGAGGGAGGTTGAATCAATAATAGAGAAATTTAATCCTTTTTAACTATATAATGCAAGTGTTATATGAGTGTAGCATTATCATCCAATAATTGCAGAGTAAATAAACAATGAACAAATGAGAAATCATACACATACACAGTACACTAGTGTTTTTACGTGGAAACCGAAAGCGAGAGAAAACCATAGAATGTTTTTTCTTATATGTCTTGAGGAATTACATTCATTGAAAGCACCAACTTCCTTTGTTTTCCAGCTGCAACTGGAAGGAGGCTCCAACCCCCTAGTTTCTCAGGCTACAACATGAGGGAAGCTCCAACTCCCCAATTATCTAGCTAAAACCAAAAGGAGGCTACAACCCCCTAAGTTCTTAGACTACAACCGGGAGGTGGCTACAACCACCTATCCTTGCCCCATCCAACTGCCCTGAAATATAAATGCCAAATGTAGACAGCCTGTCACTATCACTGAATCAACAACTGCCACTATCAACCTATCATTGTCAACCTATACCAATAACATGTAACAACCTATACCAATCAACCTGCACCAAACAACCTCAAACAAGATGTGCAATATCTCTCATAAATAGACCCCAACCATGTTGCTGCTGCGATTTTTCTGTCGTGATTTTTCTGCCACACTTTTTCTGCCGCGATTTTTCTGTCGCACTTTTTCTGTCGCAATTTTTATGTCTCACTTTTTCTGCCGCAATTTTTCTTTCGTCCTTTTTCTGCCGCACTTTTTCTGCCACAATTTTCTCTATCAATAATACCTTCCCAAATAACCTTTCACAAAATAGATATTCAATGATATTCAATAGGTTCAAGTGTAATTAAATGAGAGAGCCTTGCCTTGTATTTATACTTTCATGTAGCATCCCACTTTCCTTATTTTAGTGAGTTCTCCATTAACTTTATTATTTAAATAATTTCTTTTGCAAACACTTTGACTACTTTGACCTTTTGGGGCTTCTAGATGACTCATGAGGGTTCTCCAACTTCACATGGCCATAACTCTCTAACCGTGAGGAGTTATGTGGCGTTCCACATACCAACGTAAATGGCATGACATGTACTATCCATCTAGAATAGTCTTACCTTCAAATATATCAAAACTCATACCATTATCCATCAAACAAACTTGAGTCCATTACCCAAACATTTGTGCTATCAGAATTTTCTACCGAAATTTCTTCAATGGTTGACATCAATGAAAACCAACCCAATTAATCAACAATCTCCCCCTTTGGCATTGATGGCAACAGTATGATGCAATACTAAAGTCATGTCATGCAATAATGAAGTCATATCACTCATGCTCCCCCTATGACCATCGCTCCCCTTGGAACCATGCCTTTGTGTTCTGCATCTGATAAATCTCTCCCCCTTTGTCATCAATGGCAAAGGTATCTTTCCATCTGGGGATTTTCCCCCTAACTGAACTGTCCTTGGGGATACTCCCCTTGACTGAAATCTTCCTTAAAATGATCTCTTGACCTGAACTGTCCTTTGTATGGTGCTTCCTCATGTAAATCTAAGACATATAATATAAGCATTCAAAAGAATTCATTTTGGAGTAGAAATTCATCCGAGTCTCTGGCGAAGATACTTAAAGGATTCCCATGGAAGCGGTTTTGTAAAGATGTCTGCCACTTGTTCTTTTCTGCCCACATATTCAACTCTGATGTTCTTCTCTGCAACCTGTTCTCGTAGAAAGTGATACTTTATTGGAATGTGCTTCATCTTGGAGTGCATCACCAGGTTCTTTGAGATACTGATGGTTCTTGTATTATCACAATAGATTGGAATGGGCTCATCGTACTCAACCTGTATATATGTTAGAGTTTGTTTCATCCATAGAACCTGTGTATAACATGCTGCTGCTTCAATATACTTTGCCTCGGCTGTAGATAAGGATACCGATGATTGTTTCTTGCTTAACCATGATACTAAACACTCACCCAAGTAGAACGTTGCTCCACTAGTGCTTCATTGGTCATCAATAAAACCTTCCCAATCTACATCTGTGTAGGCAATAAGTGATAGATCCTTTCTTTTTGGATACCATAATCCAAACTCTTCTGCTCCTTTGAGATATTTGAAAATCCTCTTCACTGCTAATACATGTGATTCCTTTGGTGTTACTTGAAATCGTGCCACCTGTCCAACTTCCTGCATTATATCTGATCTGGATGATGTCACATATAATAAGCTACCAATCATTGACATGTATTGCCTCTGATATGTAAACTTTGAATCATCATCTTTTCTCAAATTGCAACTAGTTTTTATATGAGTGGTAATTGGTTTGCAATATTCCATTCTTAACCTCTTTAACATTTCTTTGATATACCTAGTTTGAGAAATAAAAAATACTTGGTTGCTTTGATGTATCTAAAGACCCATAAAGAAGTATATTTCTCCAGGTAATGACATTTCAAATTCATTCTGCATATCCTTTGCAAATTTCTATCTTAACCTGTCATCAATACTTCCAAAAATAATGTCATCAACATAAAATTCAATTAATAAAATACTATCTTGAGTTACCTTGATGTAGAGGTTGTTGTCTGCACTTCCTTTTTTGAACCCTACCTGCTATAGATATTTATCCAGTCTAGAGTACCATGCTCTAGGAGCCTGTTTTAGACCATATAAGGCCTTCTTCAATTTACACACATAATCTGCGTTCTCTGACAACTAAAATCCGTCTGGTTGTTCAATGTATATATCTTCTTCAAGTTCCCCATTTAGAAAAGTTGATTTTACATCCATCTAATATACTTTAATATTCTTAGAGCAAGCATAAGCTAAAATCAATAGGATTGCTTCCATTATGGAAACTGGGGAAACTGTCTAACCTTTTGATTTTATTTAGGTAGAGTATTGATGCATGGATTGTTAAGAGTTTTTCATAACATGATTGGAATATTTCTTCAGGATGAGTTTATTTAGTAGAGGCAGCAATGACATAGGTGAAAATAGAGGCAAAGGAAATAATTAGCAAAGAGGTCATAGAAGGCCACGATTTTGATACATTTTGATGTTGGTCCACAATAACTAAATCAACTTTTCCAAGTTGGGATTTTTAATCTAGTTGGCCAAAAAATTCTCCAACCTATACCTGATAGGCCTCCTTTCTAGCCACATCAAAATTTGTCTGGTATCTATGTCCCCCCTCATGTGTCTATACAGCCAAAACCACCTGCCGATGATGGTTGACAATAAATTGTTCATCAACCTGTAGCTCATCACCATGGTTGGACTATAATGTCATTGCCATTACCTCCTCCTCCACCGTCAATCAAACCAAACGACCAATTTGATCATGCTGCCTCACCAGTACAATCCTCTCATTCAAGGAAAAAATCTAAAAACTGATGTTCCCAAGCGAGAGCTAGATAAGGGAAAAGGAGTGGCCAATCCTTCCAAGTCCTCCAAAGATTCCTCTGAATCTGTGTCATCCCATCTTCACCTCAAATAAATTTTCTCCCATGTCATCAGTGAGATCTACTCACAAGGTCTTAATCAGCTGAAGATTGTTGCATAGGAAAAGTTAGAAATGGGATCAAAAGAAGACAACAGTGAAAAGAGGCAAAATACCTCACACAAAAAATATGGTTTTTAGTTCTTTTTAATGATTTTCTTTTGAAGACAAATCTTATTGGTGTGATAAAAAATGTTTCGGACAACAAGGACATATTTAGACAAGATGTTTTGGGACAACATGAGTATGACTCTATATTTTTCTATAGTCATGTTTATTTTGATCTTAAAATATTTTGACTATTTATGAGGATGGGAGTTACAAGGAGAATACTTGAGTTAATTGATTTGGGGTATTACGTTCCCTGTTTTGACAATCATTTAAAAAATGAAAATGGAGTGACAAGGGGTCCCACCTATATAGTTATTATTTAAATAGAGCCTTATTTATGTATTATTATTTATTTGTCTCAACAAATTAGCTAAGCTAATTAAGCTTAACAAAAGGAAGGTAGTTGAACTACCATAACTTGTTGACAAATGATAAAATCTCAATCAAATGAAGAGACAAAGGAGTAAGAGAGAATAAGAGTAGAACTTCTGCTATAAGGTTTTCTCTAGACTTGTGAGATACTTTCATTCTTCATTCATTTTGAGTTTACTAGAAAGCTTAACCATCTTGATGACAACAGGGTCCTATTGAAGGAAGAAAGATTCAAAACTAAATCATATTTTGCAACAAATGTGGTCCTATTGAAGGAAGAAAGATTCAAACTAAATCATATTTTGCAACAACTTGTTTCTAAAGGTGAATGATTTATCTTTGGCAACTGCAGTGTTCTTTTTTTGTTTATGGATTAAATTTCATGTCCGATAAAGAATATTTTGTAGAGTCAAGTGACAACATTTTGTGGCAAGATGATCTAGATATTTAGCTTCAATTTTTCAAGGTTGTGATTATTTTGCATGGTTCTATCATAGAATTCTAAGTCTAACTTTGGTCCTTACCCTCATATGGGTTTGTAAAGAGAAATTAGTTTTATCTCTATAATGAAGTTAATATAAAAATTATATTTCTACTTCTACCTCACATGTGTGTCGTGATGATATTGTTTAGATTTTTCTTTTATCCTTATCTCTTATCCATGCACACACTTATGTATATTTTTCTTTTTCTTTCTTTTGCACAATTACATATAGTACATAAAACCAACCTTTATCCTCTCATACTTAATACCTTGGATTAAGTGATTATTTTTTTTGAATTTAAGGCTATAAAATTTGGGTAGCATTCTAACTATCTTTCCCTAGCCCAACAAGATCTTAAAATACTTGAGTAATGTTCTTCATACATTTTCCTCAACATTTATTTGGCTTAATTACTAGGATTCCTTCTATATATATCTGGTTGATTATATCATGATTGTATTTTATTTTTTTGTTTTGTCCTATTACTCTTGACCGACATTTTTTCCATGACATTACTCACAGGAGACAACCTAATATTGAGACAATATTTGTTGACACACCTAACATTAATTTAAAGGGGGGTGAATGAGTGTAGCCTTTTTCTCCCAAAAACTTCCTCTGCACAAAACTCAATAATTGAACATTCAACATTTATTCACCCATTGCTGTCATTTATAAATCCGCTAGATGTAGGCACATATCAACAACATATATCAACAATAATATATCATCAATGTCATCATCAACAATGACACAAAGAACACAATATGTATGTACAATTTTCTTTATCAATGGACTACAATCCTGGGTTTATCAACAACAATTGAAAAAAAAAAAAAAAAAAAAAAAAAAAAAAAACTCTATATGCAAGACTCAACTTTACATCCTCAACACCAACTCAGATGAGACAACAACCAACATATATAATCACAATGCACGACCGCTAGTAAAGGTACCAGAAGGTAGCTAGAGAGGTAGTGGGGGCCATAGATTTCCATAGTGATAATAGTGGAGACCATTCAATGTAAGGGTGGACTAGGTCCACGGCATTATTAAATAAGGCCTACTATTGTAGTTAGATATAATAAAATGGGTAATTAGATATAATAAATGTAAGAGGAATTCTTAGAAGGTCTTAATTTCTGTAGAAGATCTCCTAGAATGTTCTTAGGTGATGGTAGTAATTCAAATAAAGGGATTCAGGCAATGTAATGGCATTGGCCATGAAGAATTATTGTATTTGAAGTCAAGCTCATTAGAGGGTAGCTAGAGAGGTAGTGGGGCCCCAGAGGGCCTATAGTGATGTGATAGGAGACCATTCAATGTAAGGGGTAATAGGTCCACTATATTATTAAATAAAGCCTACTATGGTAGTTAGACATAATAAAAGGGTAGTTAGATATAATAAATGTAAGAGGACTTCTTTGAAGGTTCTATTTCTAGAAGATCTCTCCTAGGAATGTTCTTAGTGATGGTAGCACCATATAAAGAGGTTCACAATGTAATGAGACATGAAGAGAAGTATTGTGTTTGGAGCTGAAGCTCATTAGGAGGAACTCAGAAGAGGCAGTGAACATAAGAGGATCCCTTCCATAATAGATCCATCAGGATGGTGTTTCCTACCTCAAGGGTTTGCACACATTGTGTGGTTTCTTCATCTTAAGTTTAGTGGATATAATTGTGTATCTCAATATTTTATTATTATATTGGTTCTATTCCAGGTTCTTAACAAGTGGTATCCGAGGACTTTCCTTGGCATATTGTGGGCAAATATTTTTATTTTGCAGATTTTTTTGTTTTCGGAGAAGAAAAGAGGGCCTATATTCTCAAAGTTTTCTGTATATTTCTTTGAAACATTTGCATAAAGGGGTTTTATATCTGAGTTCCTCTTGAAAAACACATTCAATTTGAAAAAACAATCATCCTAAACTAATCCAGAAGTCAAGATATTAAAGTTTTAAAATCTCAAATTTTCGTGGATTTTTTCCATGGACGGGCAAATGGGATATTTTTTTATTTCAGAGGCATTTGGAGGCCGAATTTTCCAAAATAAATTACAGATTTGAGTTCCTCCTTTCACAATTTCAATTCTAATTTCAAAACAACCAACAAAACGAGTCCTCGTGGAAGTAGTTGTGAGCATTTTTTAATTTTAGTAGCTTTTTAGGGTTTTTCCTAAAAACCATGATTTTGCCAAAAACTTATTGGAACTATTTTGGGTTTTTCATATCTATCAGAGACCAAAGGATTTCATAGGGTACTCAAATGGCTATTTCCTCTCAAACCCCTGAAGAAGCATAGAAATTCTTGAATCATTCAAATCCCAATTGTTTCACACACATTGGATGACAGATGCATTTGTACATGGCTCCTGCTGCATAACCTCACAGACAAATTTCACGTGATATCTCTAATGATAGTTTTCAGAGTAATAAAGATTCATTGAATAACATGCAGAGATATTTCTTATGGAGGGCCTCAGTGGATGAATGTAATCAAAAATATATGTTTGGTATGATTTTGAGGTCGATTGTGACATCGTATATGGATAGTTGTCATTTCAGACACCACTTATATTTGAGAGTTTGATGACTCTACTCCACCTTCTAGAGAGAACATCAATGTCCCACATTAGAAGCTAGTTACCAACACTCAATCTGTAAGATATTCTACAGTTGGTATTATTCCTTCCAGATTCTCAAGCATTTACACTTTTCCACTATGTGGATGGATCTTCTTATTTGGATCCACATGATAGGTGTCACTCTTTTGAGCATCATTTGGAGTTGGTTATTGGGTTCCAAAATATTCCACGGGAGTTCACATGGAGAACTTGGACAGGGGACCCTGGCTTACAATGGTGGTTTGACTACTTCATCATGGTGGATTCCCTTTCTACATGGGACCTTGGTTCTTCAAATTTTCTTCAAAGATTATGGTCCATAATTATCCATGGGACCTTGGTATATTGTACATCAAGCTGAGGACAACGCTTCATAAGGGGATGAATGTAAGGTAGCTAGAGAGGTAGTGGGGCCCTGACGCCCATAGTGATGATAGTGGAGACGATTCAATGTAAGGTGGATTAGGTCCACTATTAAATAAGGCCCACTTTATGGTAGTTAGATATAACTAAATGGGTAATTAGATATAATAAATGTAACAGGACTTCTTAGAAGGTTCTACTTCTAGAAGATTCTTCCTCTAGAATGTTCTTAGGTGATGGTAGCACTATATAAAGAGGTTCAAGCAATGTAATGAGACATGAAGAGAAGTATTGTGTTTGGAGATGAAGCTCATTAGGAGGAAGCCCCCTCGAAGAGGTAAGTGAACAGGAGAGGATCCCTTCCATAATAGGATCCCTTGTATGGTGTTTCCCTACCTCAAGGGTTTGGTAATAATATTGTGTGGTTTCTTCTATCTTGCTTTGTGGATCTATTCTGTATTCAATATTTTTGGTGATTATATTGGTAGATCTATTCAGGTTCTTAACAGAATCCCGTGTGTGAACGCGCCCTGGCTCACTACAAATCGCGTGTGAACGCGACCAGTGTATAATGTAACAAGCGTATGCTTCTAAGCAACTAGGGTTTTGATTTTCTTCATATGATTAGAACCCTTCTGTCTTCCACTGTCCAAACTGACCCACAGCTAGTCACAACACATCCAAGCTCTCCAATAGCTTGCTCATGCTCCACATCAAATTAATATGAATGTTATCTCAATCATGTATAAATAGCTAGTATACCATAGCAATCATGTCACTCCTGAATCACAAGAGTGCTTCTCACTCCATCAACCAAATCAACCAAACTGACCCACATCATAGAAGCCATACCAAGAATGCCATACCAGTGTCTCAGTGATAGATCTGAGGCCATAGAATGCAGATTTGGAACCTGCCTCATCATCCAAGATCTTGGCACCAGCTCAAACAAAAATCTCCATGATTTTATCTACTCCACACTCCCTGTACACAGTTAGCCCACGTGTAAACGCACCCTATACACAGACAACTTGCGTGGACATTAGAAAATAAGGTTTCTGTGAATCTGAAACTTTTGTCGTCAAGATCTCCGACATTGCCGAAACTTTGATGCATTCATGAGATCCTCCTCTTTCTCTTTTCTTCAGAATAGATCTTCCATCATGCTCAAGAGATCCACATCAATAAGATGCTCTTACAAGAATCTCTCCATCAATACTCCACAAGATATTCACAAGAAGCTCTCCATTGATCCATAAGGATTCTCACCAAAAATGTGTATTCTACAAGAGATCGTAGCTTCTTATTTATACTTTCATCTTCTAGGTCACGTAAACCATTTTTAGGTTACTTAACCCATTTCTAGGTCACTTAACCTATTTATAGGTCACTTAACCTATTTTACTTATTTTAGGGTTAACCACTTTCCATGAATAGAAAGTTCTCAAATACTTTATCATTTAAATATTCCTTCTTGATTTTGTCACTTTACTTTATCATTTAAATAATCTGTCTTTATTTTGTCACTTTACTTTATCATTTAAATAATGATTTCTTCTTTTCAAGCACTTTTACTTCTTTGACCTTTTGGTGCTTCAAGCCATCATATGGGGGTCTTCCAACTTCATAAGGCCATAACTCTCAAACCGTGATGAGTTATGTGACATTCCACATACCACCAGAAATGGCATGACAAGCACTATCCATCTAGGATAGTTTCACCAACTTCATTGATCTTCATCTCATTATTCAACATACAAGCATGGGTCCTCCAATCATTCTTCTAGGGTAACTCATTCCATAAAGCGTCTTCCCGTGAGGGATTTCACCATACGGGGACCACTTTGGAGTTCATCCATTTGTGCACCTTATCAACCATGATAAGACACTAATGATTCATCTTTGCATCGATTGGTTTCCACTTGGACATATATCATTCTCATCAAGGGCATCATATCAATAAATTACTTGATATCAATAAATTACATCAATCAAACCAAACCATTTACATCAATGACATATGATCCAACAATCTCCCAAATAATCAAACCATTGGCATCAATGACAACATGATCCAACAATCTTGATGACCAAACCAACATTGGATTGACCTTGTTTAATACTATCTTAGCAACTGTTAGTACTCATGATGAACTTCAAAAATCTTGGGAATTAATTACTAGGGACATAAACATATGTGAACGCTGGGAAGCTAGGAAAAGGAAACCAAGAAATCAACAATAACCTTATTTTTCCTACCTATTCGATATTTTATTTCATGTTCTTTAACCCTCGAATTTCTCGAAGGAGAAGAGGGTTGTCCCCTGAAGCTACCCCTATTTATGAAATAGGAAGGAGGAAAATTGTCTTATCAACACAATTAAGTTCTCTTAGGTAAAACTTATTTGATTCTGCTAGTGCATCCCCATCGCCCATACCTATCACTTTCAACATGACATCTACGGGTAGTGGTAATGGCATCTGAGGTCCCTCCTCCTTGCAACCTTCTGCTTCATTCATGATTGGTAGTATCTATAGTCATAAAATACCTATTCAATCCACTACCAATCCTTCTAAGGTCATTAATAAATATGCACTTTTCCAATTTGAGGAAGATGCTACAACCACCCCATCGCACATATCTTCCCCCTTGAATCTCGCACCAACCACCCACCCATTACCAAAATTCAAGTATCATTTACCTAGGTTCTCAGGAAATGGTACCATTTCTATAAATGAACCCCTAGTGGCATTTTATAATGCTTTTCACAACATAGGGGATAACGATAACGAAACTTGCATGTGTTTATTTGTCAATTCCCTTGAAGGGAAAGATGCAACAAATGTTTTTGACCTCCCTCCCAAAATCCTTTCAACTTGGGAAGAATTGGTTTATTGGTTCAAATCAACTTATGGATAGCCCAAGAGTCCAGTTGATTAGTTAAGGGAATACACCAATATTTCTTATAAGGATCGTGTAACCATTAAATCTTTTAAGCTTTGTTTCACCAAACTATATAATCAAATTACCTAACTAATCCATTCTCAAAATCAAGCTGCTTTCATGCATTATTATAATGCATTACCTTCTCTGTATCATCATAGAGTTGAAGAGAAGGCTATCGAAAATATTGGTTCTGTCCTTCAGGCTTGCCTAGAATATGAAGAGAAACTTGAAAGAACGGGTCTTCCTAAGGGAGACTTGGTCAGGAAAATAGACATGTCTTCCATTCTACAACTCATGCAAGATATGAACAATAGGATGATAGCTTAAGAACAAAAATAAATTTCTTCTTCCTGTCCCCATGGGGCTTCTTCTTCTTCCTTAGCTCCTTTTAGAAACATGAATGAAAACACTTTTCAACCGAAGGCCATAATGACTCACAATTGGTGTAATTTCTGTGAAGAAAATCATGATGAGAATACCTGCGAGGTTAAAAAGAATGCTAGAGATAATATATTTGGAAAAATAACCGATACTATGATCGTTGTTTTAGATTGGGATGAACTAGAGGATGTTATGGTAATCAATACAAGGAAGAAATATTACACTGCCAAGGGAAAACTTGATATTCCCTGCACTTCTTCTTCCCTAAGCGTATCTTCTCAAAGTGTTGATACACACGTTGTCATAACTTCAAGTGATCAAGGAGTATCTTCTCTTCTTCCCTCTTATAAGTACAATATCCTTAACCAATTGGCTAATATCAAAGCTGATGCTACCCTTTTGGACATGGTTTCCTTCCTAGAACAAGATAAGCATATTAAGAACTTTATGGAAGGAAATATTTCTACCATAGCCAATCTATTTGAAGAGTCAAAGGAAGAGGACTCAACTGTAAATAAGATAGGTGTAAATAATTTTAGGAACCATGTAAAAAAACACCCTTTCTATATTTAAGTAAAAATCATGGATAAAATAGCTCATAGTTTTCTAATTGATGGCGGGTCTGGTCTAAGTGTGATGTCGAAAATTATCATGGAAGAGCTTGGCTTATCTTGCACTAACGTAAATTCTAGAAGCATGCTCTCTTATAACAGTTTGAAACAATCAACTATAGGTGAAATAAAGAATGTAACCTTAGTTTTGTGCACACATCCCGAGATAAGAACAACCCTCAACATCCAAGTAATTGATATTCTAGTGATTAACTACTCAATTATTTTGGGAAGGGATTGGTGAACCTTATCTAGTGGATACCTTTCACTGGATAGTACACATTTGTCTGTCCCTCAGAATGGAAATAGCATTATAGTCCTTAGGGATGGAAGAATTTCACTGTATATAGAGAGCGTTCCCCAACCTAATGTAAATTATCTCGAAGAAGATTTGGGAGTGCACTCTATCTTTTCCGATGAAGGTGACACTATACTTGAACCAATTGATTTTGATGATGGCATGTGGCACATGAATTTCGATGGCTCATGCTTAAATGAAGGTAATGGAGCCGACATCATTCTATATTCTCCTATAGGTAAAATCCACAATTTCTCTTATAGGTTCGAATTTTCTTGCACCTTATTGAGGCCTTATTGTTAAGCATTGAAAATGCATATAACCTTGGTTGTAGCGAACTTATAGTTTTTGGTGATTCTGAACTTGTTGTGAATCTTGTACGTAATATTTATTGACCAATCAATAAGTTACTTAAACATTATACTCAAGTTGTTTGGATGCTGATTTCAAATCTGTTATCATTTAACATCACTCATGTTAAGAGCGAACTTAATTCAATGGATGATAGGTTAGCTATTTTTGCATCATCCCCTACCTGACATATTTTACCTCAAAGACCTAATGGTACGTTCCAATCTCTATATCGTCCTCACATCCATGATAAGGTAGAATCATGGCAGGTTTTCCCGAGTGATGAAGGAATTTGTGCTTTCATACAAAATGAACCATTTAAGCCCAAAGAAATCATCTCTGTTGAAGATGACAAATTTACTAAAGGCTTGAATCCTCTTGAAATCTCATTTTCATCATGTGATGTAGGAAACAAAGAAACACATAAGGAAGAGGAGTCGAAAAGGAAAGTTGGTGATACCATTTCCTTGAATACTGGGACATTCGAATATCCAAAGATCATTAAATTAGGTTCCCAATGTTCTGATGAAGAGAAAACGAAAATCACAGAATTACTCCGTGAGTTTCAAGATGTTTTTTCCTGGTCATACGAGGATCTTAGTGGTTTCAATCCCACTCTCATACAACATGCCATTCCTATTATCAAGGAAGGGGTAAAACCAGTTAGGAAAAGGCAAAGACCTATTAACCCTGCGCTCGAAGCTACTATTAGGAAAGGATTGGAAAATTGAAGGCTAATATAATCTTTCCAGTTAAGTATTCTGATTGGGTATCCAATCTGGTCCCTATTTGGAAAACTACTGGCCAGATCAGATTATGTGTTAATTTCCATGCATTGAATAGAGAAAGTGTCAAAGACCATTTTCCGGTTCCTAATATGGAATTTATTTTACAACAGGTTGTATGGTCTCAAATGATATCCTTACTTGACAATTTTTTTGGGTATAATCAAATCAAGGTAAAAATGACTGATATATATAAAACTACATTTACCACATGCTGGGGCACATTTGATTATGAACAAATTCCTTTTAGATTATCTAATGCAGGTGCCACCTTTCAAAGAGCTATGCAGATAGATTTTGATGATCTAATCGGTAAGATTATCCAAGTTTATATTGATGATTTGACTGTTTATTCTAAAAAAAGGTTGGATCATTTCATTCATCTTAGAAAATTTCTCATGCGCAGCAGAAAATTTGACATTTCTTTAAATCCTTTGAAATATATTTTCGGTGTCACAAAAGGTATGCTTCTTAGTCACATTGTTTCTGATTCAGGGATAAGTAAAGATCATGAGAGGATTACTACGATTCCAAACCTCCTTGCCCCCACCTCCAAGAAATAAGTTCAAGCTTTCATAGGCATTATTAATTTTATCCATAGATTTGTTCCTGATTTTGCTGTCATGGTTAAACCAATTCATAATATTCTGAAGCAGCATCGTTCTTTTTATTGGACAAATGAGGTCGAGAATTTTTTCCTTAGGATTAATAAGGCAATCAGTTTTGTGCTGGTTTTGGCGAAACTGAATTTTGAGAAAGACTTTATCATATATACCAATGCCACAGAGGAAGCGATTTTTTCTATCCTCTTACAATGTGATGACCAAAACAATGAAAAACCTGTAGCTTACATTAGTCAAAGTCTATTAGATGATGGGATCAAATACTCTTATATTGAGAAAAATTCTTTTTCTCTTGTCAAGGCTATAGAAAAATTTCGCTATTTTATTTTGGGCAAACATACGAAGGTAAAATTCCCTTTTCATGTTGTCAAGTTTTTGCTTTACAAACTTATCTTTCATGGAAACTTGCACATTGGATTGCCAGAATTTAGGAGCATGATTTGATGATTATGACTTTGAAGACAATTAAGGGACGAGACTTAACCCTTCACTTAGCTCAACACTGTAAATCAAGTGAAGAACTCGACGACCAAGATAATCCTCTTTCAATGCTATGTTATATTGAAAATATGAATCTCTCTCTATCTGAGCATTTGTGGTGTTGGTGTAGGCCAACTTTGGGAGAAAACCAAGGAAATTTGAAGATTTCAAGACAACGCTAGAAAATAGGGGAGCACGCTGAAAATAAAGGAAAATCAACACTGGGAAAAAACAATTACAAAGTGGAAAAACTGTTGCGGAGCAGTTGGAAAGTGGACAAGCGTCGAATTAGAGAATGGTTGGATCGCGTGCCAACCAATATTAAGTCAAGGAGAAAGTGGACAAACCTAATCTACTTAGGGTTAGTGTTTTTGTAAGGGCGTTGCCCCTGTTTTGTATAAGTAGAATGTATTAGGACTATGAATGGGTTGGTGTGTATTGTTGAGGTTGTAGTAGGTCCTTTAGTTTAGTAGGAAGTCTTGGTTAGAGACTTTGCGATCTATGGAGATTGGGTGTAATGAAGGAACAATTGTACAGTGCGCAACACTGTACTTTGCCAGAACAATATGAATAAAGAGCCAAAGAGATAAATCTTTGTGGACGTAGCCCAGGAGGGGGTGAACCATGGTATCACTATGTCATGTGTATGAATGGTTGCATTGCTTATTGTTATATTTGAGTTAAAATGATTTATGATGAATATGTTATTTGATAAAGTTTGTATCACTGTGCACTAAGGAAAAACTCATGAAATCTGCAGAACAACACTAAGTAAATGAATGTCATAGCTAGTGTTATATCTTAATCTTACATTACAGTAGATGATTACCTATCATTGAATAGATTCTGCTATAATGGTTAATGAATTATTATTGGAATTATTGGTCTAAACTAATATCTAGTGAGGGTTTGAGGGATAACAACGAGTAGATCCAATTCCTCTAAGAGAGAAACACATTCCATCCTAGGGTTGCAGACATATGAGTCCCGTGACCAGCCATTAAAGCCATATCGAGTGAGACTCCACAGTGCAATTTGTGCGTTGTGTTTCCTTTTGGCGTCCAGAAGGGTCGATGGTCGAATGGTTTTTGGTAATCCTGTAGCTAGAACCCGGGTCAGCCCATAAGTAACCAACACTGGTTTTGTTTATGGTTGGAACACAGAAGATTAGATCGGGAGGGATGTATCACACAGTATAGCGCGATGGCTTATGGAAGGGAATTTTTGTAGGTTTGAACCCCATGAAAGTGGAGATTGAAAGATGGTTGATAGTTCAGGAACTAGAGTTTTCCCACAAAGATAATATAATCCCTAGGTTTAAGCCAAGACAATACTTGGAGAGATACATATTTAGTGAAATAAATGAGAGTTTCTTTAGTGAGTTTCCCATGCTATTGTAGGAGTGGATAGCATGGTTGAAAGATACCCATCCGAAAAATAGATTTATATCAGTGGAGTGGACAGAAGAGAATATCATGTGGTTGAAGAGGGTGAATAACAAATTCATGCACGCAGTAGATTTATGTCTAGACAACATTGTAGTAGAGTATATCACTAAGTTTGTAGTAGATACATCGAAGTCTTATAGGGCAGAAGAACAATAGTTACTTAAGGTCCTAAGGGGAAGGTACATCAGGTCGTTGTACACTTCTATCAAGCAATTATTGCATGATAAAGGGGTATTAACCATGGAATCAGACAACTAAAGTACCCTGCGTGCATGGGGGAGTTAGGGGAAACACCGAGGAAGGTCTAAGATGGAGGGGGAAATGTATAGATAAGAGCTCATTAAAGAGAAATATCCCATTATGATGGATCAAGAGGATATCCAGGAAATTATGCAGAAGTTAGGAATGATGCGCAGTGGAAGACCCTACCAGTATAAGCTTAGTAGGAAGAAAAAGTAGTAGCCGAGAGGGAAGACTTGGAGAGTGATGAGGAAGAGGTAGAGGATCTCCATGCTATGGAGAAGATCGAAGAGATACTGCATGCCATATATGAAATAAATACTATAGGAGAAAGATCTAATGAGGAAGAAGGTACCCCTATCCAGATCCAAATTAGTGTAAAACCTACAACCCCATGTACGATTAACACATCAAAAAAGAAAGAGTTATTTAGAGAACAAGTGACTGATGGTCATATGAATCTAGTAGATCAAAATCTAAGTGAGGGTACAAGTGGAAGTACCAAAAAAAATACATGTAGTGGTACAAGTGGAAGTACCAGTAGGAACACCAGTGGGAGTTCAAGTCCAAACAACAATACACAGATAGTAGTACTGCGCGGAGCAGGTACAACACATTCAACAATGGAAGGAGTAGATCCAACGATAAGATTACCAAAGTTTCACGGGGATGGATCATAAGACCCGGATAAGAACCTATTCGTGTGTGAGTGAATATGGGAAGTGAAAAGAGTCACTAATGAGGCAACAAAAGTAGTGCAACTAGAAATAACGTTCAGAAATCGTGCACTGGATTGGTATATGAGTCTAGCAGTAAACAATCCATAGGGTGCATCGGGAAAAATAACAAAGATCAAGGAGGAATTGATCACTGAGTTTCAGAGGCCGAAATCATAGGATCAATTTATGATTGAGATGATTGAGGTTAGACAAAAAACAAGAGAGTTTGTATGGGACATTGATCAAAAGTTCAAGACATTGAAAGGTAAATTGAAGTATCCCATTTCTGACATGCAACACAGACAATTGTTTATAAACTCTTTGTTACCACACTTAAAATATCCATTGAGACAACATAAATTTCAAACCCAGGTAGAGGCACTGGAAGCAATGATGTAGTTAGAAGAGAATCAGTATAAGCAGACATATCCAACTATAGAGGAGCTAAAGGAAGACTTGAAGAACTTGACAGTGCAATTAAATCTGAATAAAAGTAGGGAGAAAAGAGAAGCAATGTGGTGTACCCTGTGCAGATCAGAAGGACACCACAAGAATGAGTGTCCGACATTTGTGCAATACCTGAGAGTAGGAATTCCAAATCCATTTCCTACAGGAGGGCCTTGGTGTGAAATATGAAGGACACATGGGCATGATCCTTATCACTTCCCAATGATGAAGAATTACAAGATAGAACCAAAGAGTACTTTCTGTAACTTTTGTAAGTCAATGGGACATGAAGACAAAAATTGTAGAGCTCTGGATTTAATGAAGGAAAGAACCTCAGATGTATATAGGATGTAGGATGAGTTGATGGAAGGATAGACTGCGCCATCATTTGGAAATGCACAACAATTTCAAGCAGTGCCGCAATTTCAACAACCCCCACAGTATAATCAGGCACCAAAATATCATCAACAGAACATGGATGCACAGGGAAACATAGGAGGATTCAGAGGTAGAGGAAGAGGAGGAATGGGTAGAGGCAGAGGGTCTATTATATGGCATAATTTTCAACATCAAGGACACTATGCCATAGATTTTCCTCAACCAATGTTGGCACAGGGGTAGAACCAGGGTTTGGCTCCAAGAGCGCACCAACAAGCCCTAACTATTGGCCCTTTCGGCAACACCTCTGGAGAAGATGCAGTCTCACCCGAAGTAGCTATGGGGGGTTGCAGGAAAAATATGTCTACAACCAAGGGGAATATCAAGTGGATCTAATACATAACAATACAACATACATGTATCACTTATCATCCTGGATCTACTCTGCACAAGTATAGATCTGACCTATCACATCAATGCAAATAACAGTATAACAACGACAAATATCAAAGCATCAATCACACACATGACACAAGATATACGTGTTTCACCCTCTCTCTAGGACTACGTCCACATAATTGTGCTTATGATACATTAAGATAAAACATACAGTTATTGTCTGTGTTCTCGGCTAGAAGACCTTCTTTCTTCTTCTCTCTTTCTCTCCCCTTCTTATGCACCCAGCTGTAGGACTTGACCTTCGCACCCATCTGAAGGTCTTACAATACCAGAAGGCTCTCCCACTCAACACTTCTCTCTCACAATACAATAATATCTCATAACACAATACATATAGATCGACAACAATATCGTACCGACCCAACCCAGGTCCTCTTGACCTTTATTTATACATTACGATAGCTCACCGACAGCCTTAGGCCAAAACCTAGGTTTCAAAACCCTAGATACCAAAACCCTAGGTGTCTGAAACCCTAGGTCAACTTGACCCACATTTTTCGGGCTTCACCAGCCTGTCTTTCCTTCCTTCTCGTGCAATACTCCAAAGCATCCAACAATGGATTTTTTTTCTTTGCTGAGTTGTCCATGATCCTTCTTCCTTTCTGATCTGTCATCCTCGATCTCCTCATCCAACGACTTGATTTTTCGTACTTCACTCCGTCTTTTCTTCTCTTTTTCTCACTTTGACCTAGTGACAGTCACAGTGTCTTCCGCGCAGTTCACTTTTTGCCTTTTCTTCCTTGATCTTCACCTGATTCCATAACCAAGGGCCAACAGGCCCCCAACACTCACCCATGACTCATCTCGAGGCACTTCATATATGATCCTTTTTTTTTTCTTCGAATTTGGACTCCACAGTGAAGCCTTTGCTTTTTTCTCTATGCCTCCTCTCCATCCTTGTGCAGACTTTGTTTTCTGTGTCTGGTACCTAGTTTCAACTGCACCTGGTACCTAGACCCTTTTATTCATTCTATTACTGAGAAATGCGGGGCTACTGGTTGCCATAGTACAACTTCAGTCGAGTCCCATTCACCAACCCTTCCTTCCATTCTCCGTTCAATGTCTTTAGCTATGTAAATCCTCCTTCTGTAACATGGGTGATTTCATATGGCCCGAGCTAGTGCGTTCTGAACTTCCCAGGATGTTTCAGGAACTTACTGTCATACACCAGTATTAGATCACCTTGCTTGAGTGCCTTCTTCTTGATGTGCCTGTCATGATAGGGATTTTATCTTTCCTTCTGAACCTGTTGATGAAATCCTGCAATAAATCTATCTTCTTCCAGTTCAACCAACTGTGCAAGCCTCTCACAAACAATACCAATGTCATCCATGTCTGTAAAAGAAGCAATTCTCAAGCTCGACACCAAGTATTCCATTGGGACAATAGATTCAAGGCCATACACCAACCTGAAAGGAGTCTGCATTGTTATTTTCTTACAGGTGGTTCTATAAGCCCAAAGTACTGTAGGTACTCTTAAATCCTAGTCATCCCTGTTCACACTGCAAATCTTCATCAGCGCTGTCTCCAAGATTTTGTTGAACGCTTCAACCGTCCCATTTTCTTATGGATGGTAAGGTGTGCTCTTCTGATGGTGGACTACAAATTCCTCAGTCAGGGATTCAACTGTCTTGTTGATGAAATGTGTGCCTTGATCACTCATAATGATCTTGGGGCATCCAAACCTGGTTATTATGTCATCAAATATGAAGCGCGCAACTGTAGTTGCACTACAGTCCTTAATTTCTCTGGCTTCATCCCATCTAGTCAAGTATTTTGTCACAGTGATGATGTACCTTTCTCCTGTGCACTTTCCTGAGGCTTTATAGGTCCCACGAAGTCAATGGCCCACTTCTCAATTGCTTGTAGGGTCAGCTCTGATGCTAATGGAATTTCGTCTCTTCTGGAAGGTTTCCCAACTCTTTGGCATACATCGCAGGCTCTGGAATAATCTTTAGCATCTCTATGTAAGGTAGGACACCAAAGGCCAACTCTCAGAACCTTCTACGCAGTCGCTTTCCTTGCGTAATGTCCTCCTACGATGCCTTCATGAGCTTCTGTGAGAATCAAAGGTCTCTCTACCTCCACAACACACCTCCTTAATATCTCATCAGGTCCCATCATGTATAGCTGTCCAACTATAAGTGAAAAGTCTGCAGCGCACACCACTAGTTGTTTCTTCTAGGGAATTGTATACTCACTAGGTGCCATTCCTGTTGACAGGAACTGGACTATGTCTACGAAGAGGTCATCAATATTTCTAGTTTCTAGCAGCTGTGCATCCAACAGTGTATCCTCCAAACTGGTGGGCTCTTCGCCATGTTCCAACCTCGACAAGTGGCCAGGACCTTTGTTAATTCTTCCTGGCTTAACCACAACTTAAAAATCGTATTCCTGAACTAGAAGCATCCATTTGCATATTATACCCCCCAACACTGGCTTGTTGACTAGGTACTTCAGCTCAGAGTGATCAGTAAACATTTTCAAGTGTCCTCCCAACAAGTAGTGGTGAAATTTATGCATCCCATACACCATGGCTAATCCTTCTCTCTGTAGTGGTGTAATTAATTTCAGCTGTAGATAGCTTCCTGCTAGCAAAAGCTAACAGATGGTCGATATCCCCTTCTCCAGTTTGTGCTAATACTGCTCCTAGGGAAATAGAAGACGCATCAACATGCACATGAAATTCCTTGCTCCAATCTGGGAAGACTAGAATAGGCGCAGTAACCATCTTTTGTTTCAGTGTGTCGAAGCTCTTCTGTCATTCTTCTATCCAACTAAACTGGAAGTATTTCTTCAAAAGTTTCTCCATTGGTGCTGTAATCTGGGCATATCCTTTGATGAATTTCCTATAATATCCAGTATTTCCTAGTGCAATGCGCAGTTGTTTGACTAAAGTGGGAGGCAACAAATCAACTATAATTGCAATTTTAGATGGGTCAACCAGTGATCCATGCTTGCATACAATATGACCCAATAGCACTCCAAATGGTCAGAAGAAGATGCACTTATTCAAATTCAAAGCAATTTGACGCTGCTTGCATTTGTCCAACATTATCCTTAGACATTCAATTTGATTTTTCAACAAACTAAAAACAATCCAATCATCAAAATATGCTTCTAGAAATTTATGCAAAAACACTTTGAAGGCTTCTACCACCACCTTGGAAAATATGGTTGGGGAATTCTTTAATCCAAATGGAATTACTGTATATTTATAGGATCCCCATTCTGTGGTGAATGTGGTCTTATGGTGATCCTCCTTGGCAATCAGAATCTGATGGTATCCTACAAATCCATCTGTAAAAGAATACACCTCCTGGCCTCCCACGTTATGTAACACTTTGTTAGTGAATGGTGTAGGGAAAGGGTCATGCAAACAAGCATCGTCCAACTTCTTGAGATCTACGTAGATCTTGATCTCTCCTGTATTCTTGTCTTGCACCACCATAGGGATGATCCACTCTGACTCTTCGATAGGTTCTATAATCCCTGCTTCCAACATTCTGTCGAGCTCAATCTTCACTTTCTCCTTATATTTCAAGTTCAATCTATAGGGTCTTTGCTTGACTAGCTTCACATCTGGTTTTAAAGGTATCCTCATTTCTCCCATAGGTCCTTTTATACCCTTCATATCAGTGAACTTGGTCGGAAACAAGTCCTGATATTCGTGCAACAACTCTGTAATCTTGTCAATGGTAGCAACATCTCAATAATCTCTGACATTGGCAAGTTTTGGTGTCTCCTCTGTTCCAATATTGACCTTCTTAATCTTGATTGGCTGACCAATAAATGGTAGCTCAACTCCAGGTTCTTCCACATCTCTCTGACCTTCTATCTCTGCGATGTTCACCTTCCTCGGATCATCGTCTTCATCAGCATTGATGTTGTAACAGCTTTACAGTTTTTGAAGGGGCGCAATCCATTCGTCCTCTTCTTGTTCCAAAGGGAGGCTAGATGCCTCCTCAAATACATTCTGTCTCACAATATGTAATGCTTGATCTACTGAAGGATATTGAATTTTAGATAAAAAGGTGGTTACAAAATTATGAGTCATACCTTCCAAATATGAAGTGATGAGGCACAGTTCCACTTGAAGGTACCAGTTGATAGGAGTCGTATCCAATGTGTTAATGAATTTGTGCACCCACTGTTCTCAAGGAATATCGCTCGAGGCCTCTTCACAGCTTCGCACATGGTCCTTTGGGTAGCTTCAGTCGATGTACCTTACTTCTCAACGTTCTGCTTGTGTTGAGAACCACACTGTCATCAAAGTACGACATTGTAACCAGTATGTGATATTAATTTTATGTGTCCCCCACCATCTTGCTGGTGTGGCTTTCAGGGCCTCATCCTTTGCCAACAATCTCTATTGTATTGGTACACTTGTTTCAAAGTATGGTAGGAAGGCTTTTAGAGGATTTAGACCATCAAATGTGGTAAGTTACTGACTGTTGTGCCAATCCAGCGAACCTCTCTGGTTAATCTAGCACATATTCTTGTAGATACTTCATACATCTAGTTCTGCCAGTTCTCTAGTGCTTCCTATGAATCTAATGAACACGTTCCATCACTTCACTAGATTAAGTTCCCATCGACTATAGGATTAATGTAATCTTGTTGTCTGGCTATTAGTTTGTATATGTTTTCCAGTTCGTATGCGTGGTCTTCCTCTCTGATGGGTTATGTGTATCACTAACCTTCATCTGGATCTAAAGGTGCGATGACCCTAAGGCCATCTTTTTCAAATGTCATACGTATTTTCTTTAAATCAACCACAGTGGAATTATTGAAGTCCCAATCAATTCCTAACAACACTGTGTAAGGGTAGTTGTCATCAACAATTTCAATGACCTTAAAATCTGCAAAGGTCCTTACTCCATCGATGTTCACAGGGACATGCTCCAATCATCCAAATGGGCTGACAACTTGCTGGTTATCCATCCTAAGTCTACTAGGGGAATAGACCGACTTCGATTTTCTCATCAGTGCTTCGGTTTTCTTCGTCATGACATTGACCTCCGACCCTAAGTCGAGGACCACATAGTCTATGTCATACTCTCTTATTTGAGAATTCAAGTGTAATTCCTTATTTTTCCTTCTCCTTCTTGCAATTTTGTGTACTTCCCTATTCGGTAAGGGGTCTATCTTTCCTAGCTCATACTTTCTGATTAAGTTTTGTATCTTGTACAACGTTTTCATCCTGAATTAACTTAATACAAGTATATAAAAATTCCATGAGATTGCTTACCTCTTTTCCCTCTTTCGGCGAAGTAGACTGATCAAATGCCCGAGGCATTCCATATTCTCTTACTTCTGGTCGTGTTTTTGATGAAGAGCCTTGGTCTCCTTTGAACTCTTTTCTTGCCTCCTCGATTATTTGTCTTTCTTTCTTTGCATCAAAAGTCTGGATCTTCTCTGTAGATTTCTTGACTCCTGAGTCTTTTGTAATATTTCCTTGGATCATTCTATCCTCTCCTGTAACAACACTTCCTCGAGTAATAACAACGAATCTAGGGTCTTCTCCATGAGGTTCAACATACATCAGTTTCCCTTGCGGATTTTGCTGGGGTCCTCGTCTTTCCTGAAGCTTAGCTAGCAACACGTGACATTCCTCTATAACATGCTTGAAAGAGTTGCAATAGCTGCAGGTGGTACAAGGGTTCTGACAGTACCTTTCCAAGTGTCTGGGCAGTGGGAAGTTATAATATATTATCGGTCCTCGTCCTCGGCCCATAACTCCTCCTCGTCCTCGTCCTCGGAATCCACCGTGAGGATTGAAGTTTCCTTTGCCTGGGGAGTTGTACTGCGTAGTGCTTCCTTCTTGCTGTACTTCACCTTGGATTTTGTATATATCTCTTGACCTTTCGTGCATGAGATCATAATATCTACAATATCTATCATGATGCCCTACTGACTTACAGAATGTGCAATACAATTTTTTGGGTGTCTGAATGTATTTCTGCATGTAATAGCACTCACGAGGGCAATGTCTGTTTCTGCATACTTCGCACCAGGGTAATGTGAATTGCTTCAAAGGGATCGGGGCTCCTGAGGCTAAGTATTCATGAAACAAGGGACAGTTCTCCTTGTCATGGTCTTCTGATTTGCATCTGACACACCAGATGTCTTCACTTTTTTCTTTTCCCTTGTCTTTCTTCATATCTTCGATCTCCAGAGACAAACTAGTTAACTGACTCAAGATCTGGATCATATCTGAGATGGATTCACCCATAGGGGTTGATTCGAGATTCATGGCGATCTCTAGTGCCTCAGACTGTGAAGCAATCTTCTGCTACATCAAGGGAACTCTGAAGTGTGGTAACAGGGCAACGACGAACCATTCTTTGTTCTTCTCATCTGGGATCTGAAAAGTCAATCGACCAGTTAAGGTCTTGAATCTTTGATCGAAATCCCAAACAGGTTCTCAAGGTGAACCCCTCGGAATACTCTCCCACTACGCATATGTCCATCTTCTGTGTCATTGTCGTTGTCCAAATTATTGAACATTAGCCTTTTCAAATCCACCCGATCTATTGTATCTTCAAGACGTTCTTTTCATGCAACAACATCTTGATTCTCAACTTCAGAAAATGTAAAAATTTTCCTCTGGGTCCCTTGAAGAAGTATCTCTCAGCTTGGTTATATGAATCTACTCTATCAACAACAAACTCAATGATATACCCTCCAATGGTTCTATTGAACCAGTGATCTATGACTCTTGATACAACATTATCGACTCTCTTGACCTTCTTGATTAGCGTCGACGTCCAAAACACAGGATGTCTAGATCTGATCTCGAACTGGTTATCGTCTAACCTAGATAACCACTCGTATAGCTCTTGATGGATCCCTCCAAACAATATTTTTTGTATGTCAGTAAAGAGATATTTCCTTAGCCACTCTTCTGCACTAATATTAAGGTTTTTGTTTTGGGCTTCAATGAAGTCATTCTCTTGATCCTCTATCCACTTTTGAATCTTTGTCTTTGATGGAAACCACCTTGAAATTCCCTCAAAAATATTCTCGTCCCAGCAACAGAACCATTTGTTGGCACAGGTGCAGACCCAGGTTTCATCTCCAAGAGTGCACCAACAAGCCCTAACTACTGGACCTTTCTGAAACACCTGTGGAGCAGATGCAGTCTCACCCGAAGTAGCTATGGCGGGTTGTAGGACATATATGTCTACAACCAAGGTGAATATCAAGTGGATCTAATACAGAACAATACAACATACATGTATCACTTATCAGCTTGGATCTACTCTTTACAACTATAGATCTGATTTATCACAGCAATGCAAATAACAATATAACAATGAAAAATATCAAAGCATCAATCACACACACGACACAAGATATACGTGGTTCACCCTCTCTCTAGGGCTACGTCCACAAAACTGTGCTTATGATATATTAAGATAAAGAATACAGTTCTTGTCTGTGTTCTCAACTAGCAAACCTTCTTTCTTCTTCTCTCTTTCTCTCCCCTTCCTGTGCACCCAGCTACAGGACTTGACCTTTGCACTCAATTGAAGTTCTTACAATACCATAAGGCTCTCCCACTTAACACTTCTCTCTCACAATACAATAATCTCTCATAACACAATACAACTAGATCGACAACAATATTGTACCGACCCAACCCAGGTCCTCTTGACCTTTATTTATAGATTACAATAGCTCATTGACAGCCTTAGGCCGAAACCTAGGTGTAAAAACCCTAGATACCAAAGCCCTAGGTGTCTAAAACCCTAGGTCAACTTGACCCACATTTTTCGGGCTTTGCCAGCATGTCTTTCCTTCCTTCTTGCGTAGTGCTCCAAAGCATCCAACAGTTGATTTTTCCGCTTTGCTAAGTTTTCCATGATCCTTCTTCCTTGTTGATCTTTCATCCTCGATCTCCTTGTCCAACAAATTTCTTTTCCATACTTCGCTCCGTCGTTTTTTCTCTTTTGCTCACTTCGACCCAGTGACAGTCACTGTGTCTTCCGCGCAGTTCACTTTTCACCTTTTCTTCCTTGATCTTATCTTGCTTCCATAACCAAGGGCCAACAACCAAAAACAACATGTATGTACTGTCACGTAGTAGATCACATGACATAAGATTTTCCTAAGTTAATGATGAAGATCTAGGAGAAGAGGAATCTAAATAATCAGAATGTTTAGTGGATTGCTGAAAAAACAAGGGATCCTGGGAGGAACATCAACATAGTAAATAGAGGAGGAGTGAAGACATGAGAATATGCAGATGATCAAAAGAAGTAATCTCAATGTTGGATTCAAAAGAACACTCAGCCACAATAGCAGTTTGATGCAAAGAAGGAGAAGGAAACTTTCAAGGAAGCAAAAAAGGAGTTCCTGAAGGAGAATGAGGCCTCCACATCAAATACTATGCTGAGGTATGATACTCCCATTTTTGATATGCCTCAGTCTTTGGATCATACTTACAAAGGAGAGAAAACAAAGAAAGTAAGTAACTTAAATAATTTCCTAGAATCTTTCTTTAAATTTCTTAATTATAAGAATGCCATGGATTTGTTTAAAAGTATGCTTGAGAAATATAGCATAGAATAAGGGGTAGGAACATAACCAAACAATATTAATCAAGTCCATAGAAAGAAAAGAACTAACAAAGAGTTCAGATTAAATGCAAATATATGAGACTTTAATATGGGAAATGCTATCCTAGACTTAGGATCAGATGTCAACATTTTGCCAAAGAAGACTTGGGAAGCAATGGGAGAACCTACACTAGGGTATTGCAATATCCAATTGAATCTAGAATACCATCAGAGAGTAATTCCCATAGGTAGATTGAATAATACAACAATGGATCTAGATGGTGTGCGCACCACAACAAATTTTCAAGTAATGGATATGGTGGATGAGTCTATAACATTTCCAACACTATTGGAAATTGATTGGGCCTTTGATAATCATGCCATAATTAATTTAAAGACTAGAAATATGATATTTGAAGCTGGGAAATTTAGGGCAGTAACACCTTTAGATCCCTCATATTGTGAAATATATGTAGAACTTGTGCTTGACAGTGTTCTAGAGGATGATGTGAACCAATTGCATAGGACTACTGTGCGAGAAGAAGACTATGTGAATCCAACTGTAGATGGAGTACTCAAATGTAGGAGTATCAATTCCAACATGTCATATTCGGATATTGGAGTAGAAAATTGTCAGCAAAGATTACATGAAGTCTCTACTAGGAGGTTCACCAGAGTTACGTGCACAATAATATGGATTGGGACAGAAGTAAGACAGTTTCCCACATTTAATGAAGAGGATAATTTAGAAAAAATCTTGACAGAGTTTGAATCAGAGTTTTTGGATAGTCAAAGATTAATAGTGTTGGATATAGCACTAAGAGACACACCTGCATGATGATGGGGTGGACATAAGAAGGTAATTCATGACTATTGTTACAAGGGAAGAACTCTCTATGGCCAGGGTAAACTACAATAGACAGGTATGACTGCAGAAATCAAATCAATTCCAACGTATGATATATAAACTAATGTGCAAGATAAGAAAGAGGCCTACCTCGATCCAACGTTTGATGATGTTCCATCATTGATCACTTCGACCCAAAGCTTTATACCTACAACAAGTTCTCAACAAACAAGTAGAGAAAGTATATAATGATAATATAAAGGGGTTAGCACATTAGATAGCATAATCCATTAATAAACATAACAAACATGCCCATGGATAATACTCATATATTTGCACAATACCAATTGGTCGAGAAAGGAGTTTTTCTATTAATAAATGATCAGCAGAAGCGAAAACATTACAGACTTCCATGTCGGCATGGTTTGAAACGAAGAAAACAAGTTCCTTCCAATTGGGCCTCCACCACTTCAATCCTCCACCAAAGGCAAGCTCATAGAAGGGAGACAATGAGGTTCTCTCAACAATAGGAAAATATATTGGGGGATGAACACTATGTTCAGACTTGAGGAACAAAGGGATGCATACTCAATATGAAGTAATTTCTCTAGAGTAACTTTGCTCTTAAAGTTGAATTCTTTCTCCCCTTTTCCATAGCTCAGAATTGTGCTTTTATAGCCTTCAAAATGCAACTGAAGGGATGAGTCAGAATGTTTCCAATATATGGAAGGCCAAGGATCAAAGATCTTCTGTCGTGACATGGAAACTCGACTTCATTTTTGTATTTTCTGGCACAAATCCCGATGTACACGCGCTGTAGTGGAGTAGCCTACGTATACGCATGTTGTATAGTATATAGGGCGCGTATATGTGGAAACATATTTATTTTTATCTTTGGATTCATCAAAAAGGGATGACAAGTCTGCATAGGGAAATGGAAAAAGGCCCTCTGTGCAAGATTTCAATGGTGAAGCAAATCTTGCTATAACAGATGTCCCCTAATGTGTGAGATCAGAGGAGTATCTGCGATGGACGAAATACATTATAAATAACCTAGAAGTGGAGTGGTAGAGAACCAAATGGACGAACTCAATTTCTCATTACATTCTATATTGACTTTGCATACATGGATGCCAAGAATACACTGCAGATCCATGTGAAAAATATACCAAACAAGTGTTCGTGTCCATAAAGTAGGCAAAATATAAGTGCGGTTACATGCCAAAAGATGTCATAGTCATGAACAAGGCCCAGCGAAACCAATCTCAAAACCAATATGAAGATATATGTATACCATGGAGTACAATCTAATCTCCCATGATCACTGAAGTCATATAGGTACTGGTCCAATGAAAAGGAAGCAACAACTCAAGAAAGTTGCAGCCACATAGTGATGTCTTCAAGTCTTCTACACTATCTGCCAAGGGTGAAAGTCTACATCATGTGAATAAAGGAGTTGAGGTCGAACACAATGAGACATCGTTTGATTACCGGTAATTGAGGTATACCTTTAACACACGCGAGACAACCTACCAATAATGAAAGTAGGTATCAAGGTACCGAGAACATTCCTACAAGTGTGAATAAAGGAGTCAATGTCGAACAATTGAGGAATACATTGATTAGGAGACATTGATGTATTCCCATCTGTCAATGGCGAGAGAGCATGCCACTAATGACTGCAAGCCTCAAGGCACTCATAAAACTCTAGGTCCCATATCCAGAATAAACGAGCTGAAGTCGATGGAAAGAGACCCGCTGAAAGGAGATCATTAAGGTATCTCTCATCAGTCAGCATGAGGAACAAAGCAGGAGCTTCATAATTTGGTGGAGATCGGACAAAGAACATGTTCACGAACTAACGACCATGTGCGTCTTTCGCTTGTGCTAAATGCAAGTGGTACACAAAAAAGACCCTCTGAATAACAACCAATGATGAAAACTACTGACAAAGGTGAGGAAACCACCAATAAGGCTAATGGCATCCAAGACACTGCACGAATCCCAAAGTATGAATAGATGTCTTACTGTTGAACACAAGGGAAATGACCCAGTCAATGACCAATGATGAAATGTCGACTGATGGGTTCAAGGTGACCTACCAATGATGAAAGTAGGGCCAGGTTGCATGATAAGACCATAGTATCATGTGATTCAGAGACAAACTAAGGGTATGGCCGACATGCAAAGTCAAGAGTTCTGAGGAGTGGCCGACACAGGTTAATAGACTTCCTTTGAACAAGAGCATAAGACATATGGTAGACGCTGGCAACATAGACCCAATGATATAACTATCAGATGTAGGAGGCATTGATAATGTTCTCTATGGGGACTGGAAGAGTAACCAATCGGTAGAGAAAACTTTGTAACGAGATCAACTTCCTAAGGCCATGCTAAACCCAAAATTATGATGACGCAAGGACTCAATAATGTTTTGCTCTATTCAAAGGAAACACGATTGCTTCCAAATATAATATAGTACTCCCTTCCTGCCCGTCTTTTTTTGTTTTTTCATAACAAATGAATTCTATGATATAAAGAAGGAAACGAGTGTCGCAAGTAAGAAAAACTAGTTCCAGTAGTGGAATGTACCTATTCTCAATGCAAGGAAATGCATGCGAGAGATGGACACTCGGGGTGATGTTCCATCCATGGTATAGGGTGTCAAATTGTGAAGGATATAAACAAGGCTCTACTTGGTTGAGGATGAAAAAATTGCTTAGGCAACAGTTTATAACGCAAAGAGAGAACCAGCTAAAGGCTCAATACTGCAAGTGAGAGCATGAGATGCAATCACAACTTAACGCCAACAAATGTCATTTTTTATGTCTTTTAGTATGCTTGGTGTGAAAAAGGGGTAAACTTGTGCCAAATAGACATCTTTGCAAATCCAATTTACGAGTGTGAAAAATACAAGTTCACTCGGCGATATTTTCTAGTTTTGGCAACGAGTCAGAAAAGAGTTTAACTAAGACTCATGACCTTTCAAATCCAATTTAACGAGTGTGAAAGGGACAAATCACTCGACAATGTTTTTGGTTTTTAGACGAGTCAGAAAAGAGCTTAACTAAGACTTGTTGGGAGATTCTAGGCAGCAAGTCATAAGGGAGGCCAAGGCTCCCATGCTAGACTTCTATAGAATGTTAGTATCTTACAAAGAACTGACACAAGCTTGGGAAAACCCAAATTTATCCAAGTCGAGGAGGACAAAGTGCTAACGGAGGTTATCTTCTTCGTGATATATAGGATAATGTCTCTTCCTGGAAAAGACATAGGTGGGGGCATTGGATACCCCATGAGACTACCCAAATAAAGGGGAACTTTGTCAAGACTTGGAGGGAGAGAACTCAGAAAGAGTAAAACTCTCTCTTGTTCAGAAGGTGCAAGACTAGAAATGATAAGGACGTGGCATAGAAGGTATAGAACCAGAACCAGAAGAGAAGGATTGACCAAAAATTGCATTGGCATGACCGCTTCCTTAGACTTGTCATTCTCCAAGAGAAGAGTGGGATCGATCGAAGATTGCATCGATATGACCACTTCCTCAATCATTGGTTGAATAGGACACGAGACCACAAGGTCAAGAGGTGCATCACCCCAAAAAATAGGAGTGTTGTCGGTCGAATATTGCATTGACACGACTATTGGTTGAACAAGATGCGAGACAACAAGGTTAAGAGATGCCTCACCCCCGAACGTAGAAGAGGTGTCGGTCGAAGATTGCATTGACACGACCATAGATTGAATGGGATGTGAGACAACAAGGTCAAGAGATGCCTCACCCCCGAACTTAGGAGAGGTGTTGGTCGAAGATTGCATCGACACGACCATAGGTTGAACGGGATGTGAGACAACAAGGTCAAAGGACACATCAACCCCTAAATGAAAAGGGGTTCCAACCAAATATTGCATCGACATGATTGTTGTATCAACCAAATAAGGAAAAGAGTGTTGTGAAACCATAGATGCCTCAAAACCCGAAGGGCCCTTAGGTGATCCCCACCAACAGTAACAGGACACAAACAAGTAAGGTGACTTCCTTCACAAGTCCTGCAAAGGAATCTAGGCTTACTTCTGAGATGTCTAGGCTTCTCAATCATATGAATTCCTCCAACATGACTTGCAGTGGCTGGTGACTTGCTCCCAGCATGACTTGCAGAGGCTAGTAGCGAATCTTCAACATGACTAGTAGAGGTTGGTGATGGATCCCCAACATGACTAGCAGAGGTTGGTGATGGATCCCCAACATGACTAGAAGAGGTTGGTGATGTATGTGCGGCGTGACTAGCAGTGACCAGACATGTGCCCCCAACATGAATTGCAATGGCTAGTTGCAGGTCTTCAACATGAATTGTAGAGGTTGTCGACCAATCTCCAACATGACTAGTAGAGGTTGGTGATATAATGCCAATATGACATGCAGTGACTGGACTTGCGACAGTAGTGAATTGCGGCATTTGAGACCAAGGTCCAAGGAAATATTGGTTTTGATAAATTGCATGCCAGGCAGGATCTTGGTTTACACCCTGTCCCTATCTGGAAGGATAGTATCCTCCTCCATACTGATTCATAAAGGGTTGTAAGGGCATCGACACTGAGGAAGCCGATTGCGAAGAGAAAGCGAGATGACAAGGGTTACTCATGTGAGAATATATGTTGCCCCCAGGTGAAGGAACTTCGTGAGGGGGGTTGCCCATACTATAAAAATAACTCCCCCCGGATGAAACACTGGAGGACAGATGAAGGTCCGCCATGGGAAAAGTGTTCGTAGGAACTGACATAGCAGAAGAAGGATAAGTGGACGGAGTGTGATAAGTAGAATGATTGCTTAATTAGGCACTTCTCACATAGTGGATTCGTAGGAAGGAAGATTCCAAAATCCTATCGTAAGAGGTGTTTGAAGGATATGACTCCCACCAAACGAAGAGGGATAATAAGGAGGCATCATGCCCCCAGACCCAAAACTTGTATCCACATAAGGAGGCAATACAGAGGATGGTAAGTGCGAAGACATATCGAGCATACCATGAGAAAAATGATTAGAGACCCAAGGCATTGACTGAGTATTATAACTCTGTGTTGGCCCTTGACCAACTTTTGGGAGAGTCTTTGTCATGTGACCTATTCCAGGACTTTGACAACTTGTCAAAGAAGGAGCATAAGATAGAGCGGAGATCATGGGATCTCGGCCCACCTTTGGGTCCCTTTTGGGTTTTTGGGAATATGTAATGGTATTGGGATGTTGGCCCATGGGTTTTACTCATGCTTAGGCCTAATTTGTAATGTACAAATAGATATCTAGGCAATGTAAAGTGGGGTTACATGTAATAGATCGACATCTATGTGATGTATGATGAGTGCAAGTAAGGTCTGTGAGTGATTTTGTGCCCGTGTGAGACTTGCAGAGCTAAGTGAAAGTCATTGTAAGAAGTTGTAGAAGGCTTGGTGTTGTAACGCAAGGAAGAAGGATCTAGTGAGATGCGCAGATCTTCTGTCCTATGCGCAATGGGTTTCCGATGGCTCTGTGCTTGTAACCAATTGAAGACGCTAATAATAAGAAGAGTTGGTGGATGTAGCCCTAGGGTGGGGGTGAACCACGTAAATACTGTGTTGTATTGCTTTGTGCCTTGTCTTGATGCATTGATGTGTTATTTGCTAAGTGATTTGAGATGATCAGATAGATTTGCTTATGCTTAGTGCTAATAATGTGAAGAATGTTAGATCTGATATACATGAATATGCTCAGTGCTTGATCTACTAGATCTGATCTATTTTACATATGCTAAGTGCTTGAATACGTTAGATCATTGTGAATGCTGCGAAGTTTTGTGTTATTAGCGAAGTGGACATTGGCTACATATTGAGGAACTGAAGGTGCTAAGTGATTTATTAATTCGTATAATCATAGATCTGTGTCCTAGCTAAGGTTCCAAACGTTTGAGTCCTACAACCACCCCTGCCTCTACCTCGGGTGAGAATTCATCTTCTTCGCAGGTGTTACTGAAAGGGCCGATAGTTAGGGTTTTGTTGGTGCATTGTTGTAGCATTGAACCATGGGTCTACCCCTGTGCCAACAAATGGTTCCATTGTCGGGACTGAAACTGTGATTGCTGGGAACTAAGGGAGAAGAAGCTTTGTGCGAAGATTCAACTGGAAACTGTGGAATTTCTGTGCGTAGATCTGTTTCCCTAGTTCACAACATTTTACTTGACCTGTGAAGCTTTGTGCCAGAAAGAAAGGTCAGACCTGAAGAAAATAAGCAAGATCTGAATTCTTTGTGCACTAAGAGAGGTAAAAGTGGAAGTTTATGATTAAAAGAGGTCAGATATGCAAGAAAAGAAGTCAGATCTGAAGGAAAAGAGGTAATATCTATAAGCTCTGTGCTCTAATAAAGGTAAGAATAATTAAAAGTTTTTAGATCTGGAAGCTTTGTGCTCTGTAAGAATAAGATTAGTGAAAAAAATTTCTTCTAAATTATGAATATAGGTATGTTTGATAGATTTTGTCCTATTTTGAAAACTAGGGCACTGCTAGATGAAAGAAGGTTTGATATAAATAGATCTGATAAGCATAATGATAGAGATGTTATACCTATGCATAGAAAGAACATTTGGACTAACAAATGGATGCAAGATCCTAGAAATAATTTATTGCAGGTTGGCTCCTATGATCCTAGTGCGCAGTACATGAGAGGTTAGGGATCATTTAAAAGAAAGAGAGGATTAACCCTTTGTTACAGTTGCAAAAAACCAAGACATCTTGCTAAGGAATGCCCTGGGGGAAGACCTAGTTGCCTTTGTTACAAAGCTATGGACCATGAAGTGTTGGATTGCCCTAGAATGATTTCTAATATTGAAAGAATGACTTCGGACCAAGAAAAACCCCAGGAAGATACAGAAACAACAGAACTCCAGAAACAATCAGAGAAGGTATTACTACAGATGAAAGACACCTTGAATGACCACTGATATGTTAGGTTATCAGAGATATTTAAAGAAAAATAATGCATTGAAGTAAGAATAGGATACTTTGACATTGACTGTGTTCTAGATGAGGAAACTCAGGTGAATATCATGACACAAAGAACTTGGAAAGTTATAGGAAGGCCTGCTATGATTCCTTCATTAGGAGGAATAGGGTTATTCAAAGGAAAATTAGTAAACCTATGTGGAAAGCTGACTCAGATATCTATGAATGCCAATGGAAATTCGACTGAAGAATATATTGAGATTATCAAATTTATTGAGGAAAACTCCTCGTTTACCATGCTACTAGGGAAACCTTGGATTGAAGGAGATCAAGCTAGATGAAAGACAAAAAAAGAAGTTTTGGAGTAGAAGAATTAAGAGTTAAAATATTTCATGTCCAAAAAGATCATACAATTGATTGAGGAACAGGAGAATAGATCGAAGCTACTTAACACTAAAGGCCCAGATGACGAAGCTATAAGAACATTGGAAAACCCACAGATGACTGAAGTACCTGTTGGGCCTCAAAATAGTCCCTATTCTCACTCCATTATTCACCAATACCTTCACATTACTTCCATATTACCTTCATGTCACCTTCATTCCACCTCCACATCATTACATTTATCTCAT
>SNQJ01S0024931.1:0-11410 GCA_010110895.2 Picea sitchensis
TCATGAAAGCGAGTAAGATCCAAACCATTCGGATGCCACCTCACCATGGAAGTTTCTCCTTCTAGAAGCATCGAGAAGATGCTCGTTTTTCCCACGTATGAGCATTTTTGCACCCTGCCTATATAGCAACCTGTGAACACTTTGTGACATAGCTATGGTGCAGCCTATGAAAATCAGGCATTTTCACTCCCTGCCTATATAGCAACCTGCGAACATCCTCTTTAATAGGGTTTTTACAAAGGAGAATGCAACTTCTTTTCTTAGGAAACTTTCTTCTCTCTTCTTTCTTCAGGAACTCAGGCCACTGAACCCTCTGAAGGCAACATATAGGTTTACATCATTAACGGTTATAGGGATGACAAAAATAATGTGTAACAGTTGAACTACATTTTTTCACTAGCATTGTTGGTTTCAAAAGAATTTGAGTTAAACATTACTTTAGATTGACTTTAGTGACTAAAGAATTTCATTAAAGCATAATATAAGAATACTACTAGTGTTATCATTCAAAACAATCTTTAACTTGAAATATCCAAAGAAATTGGGATACATGTTACTTGAAAAACTCTAACAATATTGAAAGAAAACATCTATTTTTATGCAATTAAAAAGGGAACCATTTTGAGTTAAATATTGTACATTTATGTGCATTATCAACAAGTGACTTTGTAGTGCGATGAGGTATGCTCTATTGCAATTTTTGAAACAATAAAAAACTCCATCCATTAAATGAACTAACAAGAAAAAAATCCCCTAAAGATGGAGTGGGCTTGACTATACATAAATCTTGAGGAAAAACATTAACAAAGTTTGCCATTGACATGGTATAAACATCCAACCCTTCAAGAATGAAAAGTTAAAAATTTAATTGTATTTTCATTGAGAAGTGTACATTAAGAAAACCCATCATTAAAAAAAATACAAAAAAAAATATTATCCTTCCAAATCTTTACAATCTTAAAAATTTAAAGAATGATTACATAAAAATTTATAAACTTTTATCCCTGTTGATTGCCAAAAATGAGCATGTTCAACATCATAGGGATATCACTTAGTCAGGGTCCCAATGAGACCCTTATTCGTTGAAATGGTGATTCCAACTAGTTTTATGGGTCTTCAGTTACCCTTGTCCTAAGACTAGCCTAAGATCAACCTAAGCTAAGTTAATCTATATGTACAAAGATATATACACAGGGCCTTCTATTTGCCAATGTATGTTAACACTTGCTTTGATAATATACTCAACACTGCAGAAGTAGAATATATCGCAACATGTTAAGCATGTACCGAAGTAATATGGTTGAGGAAGCTGATTTATGGACTATTTGATCAGGTACCAGATTCGATTGTAATATAACATGACAATCACAGTTGTATGAAGCTACCAGAACACCTAGTGTTTCGGGACCGGTGGATACATATTGAGATCAAATAAATCTTTATTCATGATAAAGTCCAGGAAGGAAAAGTGAAACTCCAGTATATATCCACAGATGATCAGGTAGAAGATATTTTGACAAAGCCTCTATCTAGAATAAAGTTTGCGTACTTAAGGGACAAGATGGGGTTCATGGAGATAACTTCCTTAGTTGAAAGGGAAGAGATGGCTCTTTAGGTTGGGAGGGAACACTGATATGTTATTTATGTATGGGAAGTCATTTTTAAGTTTTGAAAATGGTCCAGGTTGGGCAGTCAATTTCAAGTCTGGAAAGTGGTCAAATATTTCTGATGGACAGTCATTTTCTAGTTCGGAAAATGGTCCAGAACGGATAGTCATTTTCGTAGTGAAAATGGTCTAACAAATTGCTAATGTACTAGAGACCTATATTCCCATTTTGGCCAGTGTGCGGGAATGATATAGGAAAGTCATTCTCCTTGGCAGTCACTTTGAGAAGTGTTCAAGCAGATTGGTCTACCTCTCCGGGCAATCATTCTTTCAAAGTTCACAGTTGTGAGTAGTTTTGAAGAATGGTATGATGTAGGAGGTTGGTGTAGGACAATAATTTCCATAGAAAATGGTCTGGACAATCATTCACTAGGGAAGTCTCATTCTCTCCAGGTTGCACTATGAATAGTGCCGAAAGAATGGCCCAGTTAGTTTGAATGGTCCATGCTCAACAATCAAGGACAATTATTCCCTAGGGTAGATTCATTCTCTCTAGGTTGAACTGTGAATAGTGCCAGAAGAATAGCCTAGTTAGGTTGATTGATCTAGGCTAAAAAATCAAGGACAGTCATGCCCTAGGGCAGGCTCATTCTCTCCAGGTTGCACTATGAATAGTGTCGGAAGAATGGCCCAGTGCGACTATGATGTTGTTACCGATTGACTAGTTTGTTTATGCTCAAGACCATTTCCTTTAACACCTACCTAGCTAGGAGGGAGTGCTGATAATTATGGTAGCCACGGGAGGTATTAATCTCAACGTGTAACCTTTAATGAGACTAGAATGTTCCGGGAAGCAAGAGAAACCCTAAAACATTGGATAATAATACTAGAAGATAAGTCAACTCAAGAGAATAATTAATATTGAGTTATTAGCCTCCACGAAGAGAAGTCGGCMTAGTATGGTGAGTTGGAGTAGTATAAATAGAGGGCGCTAGAGCTCATTTGGTCTCACTCACTCACAACTACATAAGGACAAGTGGTGCACATGATTGGTGGAGAACTTCAACTGTTGTAGTAGTGACTTAGTCTTGGGTTATGGTTTGGAATTTTTGTTTGGTCTTTGGTTGTTGTTGCTTGGAATGCTATCTTTGGAGAGAGGTACGCTACCTTTTGACTATTGGTCTACTTCCAAAATTATTTTTTCTTTCAAGGTTAAAGGTGCTCGGGGATGGCCTTTGTGCCTATGGTTGGGTGACAATATTGCTATATTGTCTATGGTGAAAACGAGCACATCTCTTTAATTCTAACAGATCTAAAAGCCACACCTCATCAGAATGCATTTGCTTCCTCCTCCATGACCTCTTATTCTGCGTCTTCTCCCTATGTTCTCTATGACATATTCATTAAACTTTGTGATTACAGTTACTATAATTAGAGATATCAACACCGTCACTACTGAACTTTGCATTTTCCTTGAATCCCGTCAATTGCAGGTTTTTCTGGACAAGCCATACTTGTGTGACTTGTTGTTTGACAACTAGATTTTGTTTAAAATAGAAGAAAATATTTCGGTTTCCTCTGTCCGCTTCGCCAGTTCCCCCCAAATTATGCACAATCAAAATGATGCTTGAATGAGCTCGTTCTCATGATTAAGTCGAGTGAAGATTCGAGGATTACCGTTATTCCTATTTTTTTATCACGCCCAACCTAGTGAGCTCATGTCAACCAACGAAGAAGCCCTGCGAAACTATGAAAAGAAAAGCCTATATACTCGACAAACCATTAAGGAGTGGAGATATGCTCTATACCATTTTACAGGAATATGTGGTTTCATCCTGGAGGAGGGTCAGAGGTGAGGATCTCCCACTATATGAATCTCACTATCCGAATTCATTTTAGTTTTCAATTTTTTGAATCATATGTAAATGATAAAATAAGTACTTAGGTGTTTCTCATTGTTTATTTTAGTCTATGAATAAATGGATACGCAGGGACGAGGATGAGCACTTGGATATTTTCATAAAAAACTTGTTTCGAGCCTTAGCTTATGGTCCCTGTTATGATGTATTCATCAGTCATCGTGGGTCTGATGTCAAAGAGACCTTCACCAGTGATCTCTACAATTTCCTTTGCTCTTGTGGATTTAGAGTTTTTCGCGATAAGCAAGAATTAATGTCAGGACTCCACATTGCCTCTCAAATAGAGGTCACCATTCAATACACCCATTTCTATGTTGCTATTTTTTATTTGAACTATGCGCAATCTAGTTGGTGCCTCAATCAGCTCAAGCTCAAGGTGAGTTTGGTGAATACCATTCTTCCCCTTTTCTATAAGGTCAGGTGTTCTGATTTGCAATGCCCTAAAGATGGAGTGTATGTTGAATCCTTGATTGAACACAAAAATGAACATTGATGATACTTAGAGACTCTTCAAGGTTGGATAAATACTCTTTTCAAGGTCGCAGAACTACATAGTCATGCATTGGATGGGTGAACATCTTCCCCTATTACGCCCAAGCTATATTAGTGTTAGTTTTCAATTTTTTGATGCATGAAACGCAAATGTTTCTCATTAGTTATTTTACTCTTTCAATGAATATTTAGGAGTGAGGAGGAGCTCTTGGATAAAATAATGTGAAGCATGAAGGAATATCTTGCAAAATGATCCAAAGTCATGGGAAGCTCATAAGTGAAAAGCGTGTTGGAAAAAGTTCTTAAGAAAATATGTTCTGAAAGTTTTGAAATGAAAATTGAAACAATTTAGATCATTTTGCAAGATCTTCTTTCACGTTTCACATAATTTTATCCAAGATCTCCTCCTCATTCCTAGATATTCATTTAAAGAATAAAATAATTAATGGGAAATACCTCAGCTATTATGCACCAACAAATTGAATACTAACACTAATATGGCTTAGGAAGAATAGGGGAATATTCTCACCCATCCAACTCATGATTACGTAGTTATGTGACCTTGTTAAGAAGGTATCTCCAACGCTAAAGAGTCTCCAAGGGTCGTCGATGTTCATTTTTTGTGGTCGAGTAGCGCTTCAATGTACACTACATCTTCAAGGAATTGTGAAGTAGAACACTTGACCTTATATAAAATGGGAAGAATGGTATTCCCCAACCTCACCATGAGCTTGAGCTGGTTGAGGGACCAACTATATTGCATGTAGTTCGGAGAAAAAATAGCAACATAGAGATGGGTGTATTGAATGATGACCTCTATTTGAGTGGTAATCTAGAGTTCCGACATTAATTCCTGCTTGTTGAGAAAAAATCTAAATCCACAAGACCGAAGGAGATTGTAGAGATCATTGGCAAAGGTCTCTTTGACATAAGGCCCATGATGATTGATGAAAACATCATAGCGGGGATGGTAAAGGAAAGGCTCAAAACACCATTTTTACGACATTATTCAAGAGCTCCTCTTCATCCCTACATATCCATTCATTCATAGAGTAAAATAAACAGTGAGAAAATCCTAAGTACTTGTTTTATCATGTACATATGATTCAAACAAATTGGAAACTAAAATCGATTAAGATAGTGGGATTCATATAGTGGGAGATGCTCACCTCTAATTCTCTTCCAGAACAAAACCGCTTATTCCTGTAACATGAGATAGAGCATCTCTGCACTCCTTAATGGTATGTGGAGTATATATCTTTTCTTTTCATGGTTTCACAGGGCTTCTTTGTCAGTCGAACTGAACTCACTAGCCTGGAATAATAAAAAACATGAATAATGGTAGTCCTTGAATTTGCACTCTACTTAATCATGAGAATGAGTTCATCCAGACATCGGTTCAATTGCCTATAATTTTAGGGGGAAATGGCGATGTCGATAGACTTGGCTAAAATATTTTCTTCTATTTTATACAGAATCTAGTCATCAAACAACAAGTCCCGCAACTCTAGCTTGTTCAGAAAAACCTGCAATTGACGGGATTCAAGGCAATTGTAAAGTTCGATAGCGAAGGTGTTGACATCTTAGAATTAGTAATTGTAATCACAAGGGTTAATGAATATGTCATAACAAACATAAGGAGCAGATGCAGAACAAGAGGCTTTGGAGGAGGAAACAAAGCCATCGTGATGAGGTGTGACTTGTTGTTTGACGACTAGATTTTGTTTAAAATAGAAGAAAATATTTTAGTTGCCTCTGTCCGCTTCGCCAGTTCCCCCCAAATTATGCACAATCAAAATGGTGCTTGGATGAGCTCGTTCTCATGATTAAGTTGAGTGTATATTCAAGGACTACCATTGTTCCTATTTTTTACTACGCCCAACCTAGTGAGCTCATGTCGACCAATGAAGAAGCCCTGCGAAACTATGAAAAGAAAAGCCTATATACTCCACAAACCATTAAGGAGTGGAGATATGCTCTATACCATGTTACAGGAATAAGTGGTTTCTTCTTAGAGGAGGGTCATAGGTGAGGATCTCCCACTATATGAATCTCACTATCCGAATTCATTTTAGTTTTCAATTTGTTTGAATCATATGTAAATGATAAAATAAGTACTTAGGCGTTTCTCATTATTTATTTTACTCTATGATTAAATGGATATGCAGGGACGAAGATGAGCACTTGGATATTGTCATAAAAATCATGTTTTGAGCCTTAGCTTATGGTCCCTGTTACGATGTATTCATCAATCATCGTGGGCCTGATGTCAAAGAGACCTTCACCAATGATCTCTATGATTGTCTTTGCTCTTTTGGATTTAGAGTTTTTCTTGATAAGAAAGAATTAATGCCGAGACTCCGGATTGCCTCTCAAATAGAGGTCACCATTCAATACACCCATGTATATGTTGCTATTTTTTCTTTGTACTATGCACAATCTAGTTGGTGCCTCAATTAGCTCAAGCTCAAGGTGAGGTCGGGGAATACCATTCTTCCCCTTTTCTATAAGGTCAGGTGTTCTGATTTGCAATGCCCTAAAGATGGAGTGTATGTTGAATCCTTGATTTACATCAAAAATGAACATCGACGAGACTTAGAGACTCTTCAAGGTTGGATAAATTCTCTTTTCAAGGTCGCAAAACTACCTAGTCATGAGTTGGATGGGTGAAGATCTTCCCCTATTCCTCCCAAGCTATATTAGTGTTAGTTTTAAATTTTTTGGTGCATGAAACGTAGGTGTTTCTCATTAGTTATTTTACTATTTCAATGAATATTCAGGAATGAGGAGGAGCTCTTGGATAAAATAATGTGAAGCGTGAAGGAATATCTTGCAAAACGATCCAAAGTCATGCGAAGCTCGGAAGTGAAAAACGTGCTGGAAAAAGTTCTTAAGAAGATATGTTCTAAAAGTTTTGAGACGAAAATCAAAATACTTCAGATCATTTTGCAAGATCTTCCTTCACGCTTCAGACAATTTTATCCAAGATCTCCTCCTCATTCCTAGATATTCATTTAAAGAGTAAAATAATTAATGGGAAATACCCGAGTTATCATGCACAAACAAATTGAATACTAACACTAATATGGCTTATGAGGAATATGAGAAGATTCTCACCCATCCAACTCATGATTACGTAGTTCTGTGACCTTGGAAAAAAGGTCTCTCCAACGCCGAAGAGTATCCAAGTGTCATCGATGTTCATTTTTGTGGTCGAGTAGGGCTTCAACGTACACTCCATCTTAAAGGAATTGTGAATTATAACACTTGACCTTATAGAAAATGGAAATATTGGTATTCCCTGACCTCATCATGAGTTTGAGCTGGTTGATGCACTAACTAGATTGCACATAGTTGAGAGAAAAAATAGCAACATAGAGATGGGTGTATTGAATGGGGACCTCTATTTGAGTGGTAATATGGAGTTCTGACATTAATTCCTGCTTCACGAGAAAAACTCTAAATCGACAAGAACGAAGGATATTGTAGAGATCGTTGGTGAAGGTCTCTTTGACACAAGGCCCATGATGATTGATAAAAACATCATAGTGGGGACTGTAAAGGAAAGGCCCGAAACACCTTTTTTACAACATTATTCAAGAGCTCCTCTTCATCCCTGCATATCCATTCATTCATAGAGTAAAATAAATAGTGAGAAAAACCTAAGTACTTGTTTTATCATGTACATATGATTCAAACAAATTGAAAACTACAATGGATTAAGATAGCGGGATTCATATAGTGGGAGATGCTCACCTCTAATTTTCTTCCAGAACAAAACTGCTTGTTCATGTAACATGAGATAGAGCATCTCTCCACTCCTTAATGGTCTGTGGAGTATATAGCTTTTCTTTTCATGATTTCACAGGGATTCTKTGTCGGTCSAACTGAGCTCACTAGGATGGGCATAGTAAAAAACATGAATAATGGTAGTCCTCGAATTTACACTCTACTTAATCATGAGAATGAGCTAATCCAGACACTAGTTCGATTGCATATAATTTCGGGGGGAAATGGYGATGTCGATAGACGTGGCTAAAATATTTTCTTCTATTTTAGACAAAATCTGTTTGTCAAACAACAAGTCTCGCAACTCTAGCTTGTCCATAAAAACCTGCAATTGAYGGGATTCAAGGMAACTGTAAAGTTCGATAGGGAAGGTGTTGAAATATTAGAAATAGTAATTGTAATCACAAAGTTTAATGAATACGTCATAACGAACATAAGGTGCGGATGCATAACAAGAGGCTTTGGAGGAGGAAACGAAGCCATCATGATGAGGGGTGACTATTAAACCTTGTGGAATTTCAGTTTAATGGATACAAAGAAACAATGTTAAGATGGTGCACAATGCTAAATTAGATAGGTGGAAGGATGTAGTAAGGTATAATAGAAAATAAAACAAATACTTGGCTTCCAAAGCAGCACTGTACGCTAATAATGGATCTGGGATTTCTTTTCAACAGATCCAGCCAACGCGCCCTTCACATATTGCATTTTTTTCTTTAACATGCCCTCACAACTTATACACGTCTGGTAATGGTTGTCATATTTCTTGCTTCAATTCAACTGACGCACTCATATTTCTTGTTTCAATGCAACCAACACACAAACAAATTGCATTTTCTCTCTAGCATGCCTCTACAACTTAAATTTAGATGTAAACTTGATATAAATATAAATTTTAATAATTTAAATTTTGAAGTTCCAAGAAGTTTAATATCAAGTTGAAATATAAGATCCCTAGAGGAGAATCATGAGTTATTTCATTTGTTGAGCTACATTTTTTCACTAGCATTGTTGGTTTCAAAAGAATTTGATTTAAAGGTTACCTTAGATTGACTTTAGTGACTAAAGAATTTCATTAATGCATAATATAAGAATACTACTAGTGTTATCATTCAAAAAAATCTTGAACTTGAAAATATCCAAAGAAATTGGGATAGAGGTAGCTTGAAAATCTCTAACAATATTGAAAGAAAACATCTCTTTATATGCAATTAAAAAGGTAACAATTTTGAGTTACATTGATGTGCATTATCAACAAGTGAATATGTAGTGCGATGAGGTATGCTCTATTGCAATTTGTGAAACAATAAACAATTCCATCCATTAAATGAACTAACAAGAAACAAATCCCCTAAAGATGGAGTGGGCTTAACTATACATAAATCTTGAGGACAAACATTAACAAAGTTTTCCATTGACATGGTATAATCATCCAACCCTTCAAGAATGAAAAGTTAAAAAAATAATTGAATTTTCATTGAGAAGTGTACATTAAGAAAACCCATCATTAAAAAAAATACAAAAAAGAAATATTATCCTTCCAAATCTTTACAATCTTAAAAATTTAAAGAATGGTTACATAAAAAATTATAAAATTTTAGCCATGTTGATTGCCAAAAATGACCATGTTCAACATCATAGGGATATCACTCACTCAAGGTCCCAATTAGACCCTTATTCGTTGAAATGATGATTCTGACTAGTTTTATTGGTCTTCAAGTACCCTTGTCCTAAGACTAGCCTAAGATTAACCTAAGCTAAGTTAATCTATATGTACAAAGATATATACACAGGGACTTCTGTTTGTTGATGTATATTAACACTTGCTTTGATAATATACTCAACATTGCAGAAGTAGAATATATCGCAACATGTGAAGCATGTACCGAAGCAATATGGTTTAGGAAGCTGATTTATGGACTATTTGTTCAGGTACCAGATTCGACTGTAATATACTGTGACAATCAAAGTTGTATGAAGCTACTAGAACACCCAGTGTTTCATGACCAGTGGATACATATTTAGATCAAATACTACTTTATTTGTGATAATGTCGAGGAAGGAGAAGTGAAACTCCAGTATATATCCATAGATGATCAGGTAGCAAATATTTTGATAAAGACTCTATCCAGAATAAAGTTTGCATACTTTAGGGACAAGATGGGGTTCATGGAGATAACTCTCTTAGTTGAAAGGGAAGAGATTGCTCCTTAGGTTGGGAGGGAGCACTAATATGTTATTTATGTATGGGAAGTCATTTTTCAGTTTTGAAAATGGTCCAGGTTAGGCAGTCACTTTGAAGTCTAGAAAGTGGTCAAAGATTTATGATGGACAATCATTTTCTAGTTTAGAAAATGGTCCAGAATGGATAGTCATCTTCGTAGTGAAAATGGTATGACATATTTATAATGTACTAGAGACATGGATTCCCATTGTGGCCAGTGTGGGGGAATGGTCTAGGAATTTCATTCTCCTTGGTAGTCACTTTGAGAAGTGTTCAAGCAGAATGGTCTGATGTATGAGGTTGGTGCAAGACAATCATTTCCATAGGAAATGGTTCAGACACTCATTCACTAGGGCAGACTCATTCTCTCTAAGTTGTACTATTAATACTGCCGAAAGAATGGCCTAGTTAGTTTGAATGGTCCAGGCTCAACAATCAAGGACAATTATTCCCTAGGGCAGACTCATTCTCTCTAGGTTGAACTGTGAATAGTGCCAGAAGAATGGCCTAGTTAGGTTGACTGACCCAGGCTCAAAAATCAAGGACAGTCATGCCCTAGGGCAGACTCATTCTCTCCAGGTTGCACTATGAATAGTTTCGGAAGAATGGCCCAGTTAGTTTGAATGGTCTAGAAATTAGGGACAATTATTCTTCTATGCTTGGGAAGAATAGTAAAGATAGCTCGTGGCTGATGTTTAAATTCTTGAGGGTAGATGCTCTTCCAGAGCTCACATATGTGAGTGGAAGAATGGACCAGATGACTCAGTTTGTATCATGATATTGTTTATGTAGGTTGATATCATATGATATGATTGTGGTAGAGACTATATTTCTTTGGAAAATAGTTGTATGCTACTGTGGTGGATTTGATCCACTGGTAGTGACTATGTGTCACTAGTTAGTAGTAGTATGATACCAGGAGTGGTTCTATACCACTGGATAATAGTTGTAGACTACTATGAATAGACACAATTGTGTTCTATTGGATGGCATTTTTCTGATTTCCATGGAGACTATCTAGTTGGATAGTGATGATTGATCTGAAAATAGAACGCTGACTTGTTATGCTATGAAAGCACTCTCTACTTCATAAAAATAAACTTTACAAGACCTTGCTTCATGTGTTAAAATATGCAAGATAAACTTATGTGTTAAGTTCATGTATCTTCTTGTAAATGTTTATGTGTGAGGAAATGTTCTTTTAGATGGTTAAATATGTACTTGAAATTAATACACAACAACACAACTTGCAGCAAATAAACCATCAAACTCAGAACAATCACAACATGATAAAGGAGTTCACCCCCCTCTGGGCTACATCTCCTTGAGCCTCCATCAATGGACTTGGCTCTCTGGGATTAATTTGTCAAAATTTATTTT